>JAQZBX010005611.1:0-55819 GCA_029593785.1 Cabassous unicinctus
TACCAACAGTCTCTTCAAAGCAATCTAGGCCTTTTGTATCAAGCATCTCACAATTCCTCAAAAAAATACCCCTCACCCATTTATAAAACCATTCCTGCATTTTTGGTAATTGCATCAGACTGTACCCCACTCTCCTGGTACCAAATTCTGTATTAGTCAGCCAAAAGGGTACTGATGCAAAGTACCAGAAATCTGTTGGCTTTTATAAAGGGTATTTTTTGGGGGTAAAAGCTTATAGGCCTTGTAACTCAGAGTCCAACTCAAGGTCCCATAAGAGGTACTTTCTCACCAAAGTCTGTTGCCATGTGTTGAAGCAAGATGTAGGGTGATCTCTGCCTGGTCTCTCCTTCCTTCTTCCTCTTAAGGCTCTGTGGGCCCAGCTTCTTCTGATCTCAGCTGTAGGCTGGCATAGGGCTCATCTCTCTTCCTGGGACTTTAGCTGTTTAAGCCTTCTCCTTTCTGTCACATGGCAGGACTGAAATGACCAAGTTCTCTCCTCTTTCGTGCCTATGGAGCTCTCTCTCTTCCTGTGTCATCTTGAGTGAGTGTCTGTTTATATCAGCCCACCAAGAGGGCAGGACTCAACCCTGAGCCATGCCCTGCTGATGTGGTCGAATCAAAGCCTTAATCTTTTATCAAGTATACTTAAAACCTTTGATTTAATACAATCAAAGGGTATTACACCCAGAGGAACAGACCAGTTTACAAACATAATTTTTCTTTTTTGGGGATTTATAAATATCAAAACTGCCACAGTGAGTAATGGTTATCTCTAGCCTTGACAAATTTCTGAGACTTTGATTCTAACACTTAGTGCCAGATTTCACAATTGCCCTGCCTCTTCTTCCCCTAGGGAGTTGTTATAAGAATGTTTTAAGAGCTTCTTTCGGTGATAATCAGCACTTCATTAAAAAAAAAAAAAAAGTAAACCTTACATATAATGCTGGCCATTTTGTCTTTGGTTAGTTCAGCTGGATGAGATCCAATAGTATCTTTTTAATGGCCTAATTTCCTGGCAATAATAAAGATGAAGCTTTTAGATTAAAGAATACTTTTTCAAATACTTAGAAATAAAAGGAAAACTTCTAATAACTTCATTTTCTACAGATACATTCTCATCACTGGAAAGATTATTAAACTCGTGTGCATATTTTTAACAGCTTTAACTTTTATGAATAGTGGTATTAACTCTTTTTTATATCTGTGCAATAAATCTATACATAGTCATTGGTGCCATAATAGTAGTAAGTTTATCTTATATAATGTGACCTACAGAGTATGCTCAGATATAAATATATGTATATATTTAATATCCCCAATCCAGCATTCTTTTATTCATTCATTCAATATTTATTTAGCACTTAATATATGTCATGCATAGTGGTAATCAAATTTATGATCTAGGTATTATTACCCTGTTTTAGAGATGAGAAAATCAAGACCAAGAGAATTTTAGTAATTTACATAAGGTCACACATTTCAGAATATAAATTCTGGAGCCTGATATTTTAGGTTTAATCCCAGCTCTGCCATTTACTAGCTATGTGACCTTGAGTAAGTTTCCTCATCTGTAAAATGAGAAAAATCACTGTACATGCCTTGCAGGGTTGAAGCACTTACAACAGGGCCTAGCACATAGTGAGTTCTCAATAAGTGTGTCTATTATTAATTCGTAGTACAAGTGGGCTGTGGTCCCAGGACTTGAACTAGATCCTCTGACTACACCTTTGTTGGTCTTTTCATCATACTATATACTGCCTCCATAATATGACATAAGAAGGTTATTTTTCTATAGCATAAGATTTAAATTCAAACTCTGATGTATATGCAGTATACTTTTCAATAATTATAATTATTAATTCCTAACATATATAATCATAGGCAATCATATGGGAAAATGTACCAATGATCCACTCTTCCCTGTCCATGACTACAGAATGGCAAATAAAAGGTTTGGCAGAGAACAAACCAATACATATGCCTGTGGGCAACAGTGCCTTAATGACAGAAGAATATGATCCCCATAAGGAAATGTTTATGTTTGAGGAAAAGAATTCCTTCAGACCAGTGCACTCTTTAATATTGAGTGGAGGCTTCCTGATGTTTGTTTACTGTTATCAAGACAATCCAAACAGCCTGAAGCATCATGGGAATGCTTGCTTTCACCCTAGGAGATTTTCATCCTTTGAGTCTCTGAGCCAGCAATAAGGGCAAGCGTGTCCAAGATGCCTTTAGAGGTGAAAGGCAGTACCATTTAATTCTAATCAATATTTCTCAATCTTGGCTGCTCATTATAACCATCTGAGGAGCTTGTAAAAATTCTGATGTAAAGGGCACACCCCAGACCCATTACATCAGAATCTCTGTGAAACCAGGAAGTAGTAATTTTTAAAGCTCCCCAGGTGATTACCATGTGCAATCAAGGTTGAGAAGGCTCTAGCACAGGGGTTCTTTAACAAGGGGTCAATGAGCTTGAATTTAAATTCAAAAAAACATTATTCTTGTGGGGACATGGTGGTGTGGTTGTGATATAGTTATTAAGTAATACACAGTATAGTGTGGACTGACTGGCAGAGGGATCCATGGAACAAAAAAGGTTATGAACCCCTGCTCTAGCAGGAAGAGCATGATGTCAGAAGTTAGAAACTCCTTAGTCTTTTTTTTTTTTTTTTTTTGCCACAGTTAAGTGAATTTAAGCTAGTCACTTAACTCTTTATACCTCAATTTTTATTTTTCTTAATTGACAAAAATATTCTACCCTACTTTAAGTTGCTCTATGGTTAGTGTGAGATACTGTGTGAGAATAAAACATGCTAAGGCAGGTTGTTGATTTTATATTTCTTTGGGTCTGACAGTCCCAACAGTGAAAAACAAGTTTACATAAAACTCTACAGATGGTGGACAAGAGGTGTGTCATTGGGAAAAAAAAAAAAAAAAGAGTAGAAGCAGTGTTGCTGAGGAACAACAGGGAATGAAGAAAAACTATATTATGGAGGTGATATGGAATGCTTTTCTATCACAGATTACAAAACTTCCACAAAGGCAAAATATGTTAGTAATGGGGAATTTCAACTTGAAGGACTTTTACTAAAATTTTATGGGTCTTTTCCTCCTTGCCTCCTCACTTCCTCTCCTCATATCTTCATTATTTCCCTCCAATTAACATTCATTGGGCACATTCTGTGTTTAGGCACTGATCTGTGAGTTAGAGACAAAGAAGATAAGTATGATGATAAGCTTTTTGTGGAGTTTACAGACAGGTGGTAGGAGACAGATGAGAGAGAAATAATAGTAATAAAATATGAGAAATGTTAAAACAAAGGTTTATACAAAGTTCTGTGGGATTTTCATGTTTCAGACGGTAGAGAAAGCAATGAAGAAAATGAATCTATGATAGAAAACTAATGGGAATATTCAGAAAAGATGGCTGTGTCATTTGGGGCTTCATAATACGTAATGAAGAGACTGCTCTATGTATTCAAACATAAAATCTAGGAAAGGCAATTTCAAAAAAATAAGGAAAGATATGAATTATCCTTGAATAGAAATCTTAAAAAGAAATAACATTCATGAGAGAGAAAACTTTAAATTTTGGCTAAGGAATAAGGAATAGCCCCAATGAGAAGACATTATTCAACCATTCTATGTTTATTTATCTGTAAAGTGAGTATTTCAGTGGTAGCCACTGCATAGCTACTTTACATGTACCCAGCATACTCCATAAATATTAGTTATTATAATCATTTAAAAGAAATAATGAGACCTCCTGAGAACAAATCTGAAAAGCTCAGATTTGTTTCTGTCATGGAAGGAGGAGAGCATATATCCATACACCAACAGAAAGAGTATTAATAAAGTCTATCAGAAAGTGTTTTTATGTGTTTGTGTGGTTGAGTGTGTTTGAAGCCAGAAAATAAAGAATATGTAAGAACATTGCTGGTAAAAAATCATGTGACCTCAATAGAAGAAAAGGAAAAAGAAGATAGATAAAATATATGTGTATATATCTATAAACACACATGAATATATACAAACATATGAATATGATATGGCCACTGTTACTAAAGGAGACATGTAAAATCATGCATTTAGTTTTAATGAAAACCACAACCATGTAAGTTCAAGGTGTCACAGATCTGCCTTAATAGTATTTCATGCAAAAGCTAACAGTTCCTTAAGCATAGCAGGTTTTCAACAAATTTTATTTGAATTGATTGAAGGCATAAGACTTATAATTTACCACAACCTTATAAGCCAGGGGTATAATGTGATTGCCAAAAAAAACTAATGCAGATCTGAGCTGAATTAGCAGCAATGTAGAGCACAGATCAAGGGTGCTGTGTAAGCCTACTCGTGTCTTTGCTATTTAAACTAAATCAAGAGTCTGAGCCAGTTCTGGACACAGACTTTAATAGGAACATCAACAGAGTTCACCTCCAGGATGATAAGGATGGTTAGGTCTCTAGAAAATCATGCCTTTAAAAAAAGTTGAAGGAACTGAGGCTGCCTTGAGAGCTGTTCTTCAAACTTTGAGGACTGTTTCAAATTAGAGGGCTTTCTCCCATGGGAGAGGGATGGACTTACTCATTATTGTTTCTGAGGTCAGAGCAGTGGAAACTCTCTGCAGCTCTCCATTTAAGCAAGTCCATTTAACCCTCAACTATCTGCCAATGGAAAGAAAAGGAAGTCTCCCAACAAAAAGAGGAGAGTTTCTGTCTTTGGGGAAGGATTTATGCAGAGGCTGGAGATCAACTGTTGGAGATTCTTTCTTTGGGAAAGATCAAGATCTGTAATGTTGCTTCCAACTCCAAGATTTAATTTTTCTATTTGATGTGCTGAATTAGAATTTTGTTAAACTATGATGGGTGTGGTTTCTATATGAGTTATTTTAATACCCTCTTCACTACTATTAATTATACAGTAAACAAATGTCATTATAATGAAAAAATTTTTTCAAGTCTTAATCTTGAGTCAAACAATATCCAATATTAAAAAGTTCTAATATAAGGAAGAAATTTGGAAAGTGTTTGAACATTGTAATGTGATTTGAACTGTATAGTGTATGCTATTGCCACATGTCAAATTAATGAGAAGTGAATTGTTTTCAACTTTGAGCTATTATTAAAGAATGTCCCCAAAGCTTCTTTTTTTCTACTACTCTAATTTCAGTGCTTGAAGATCCAAATTTTGTGAGAAGTTATAGTGAATGGAAGAAAACTGACCTAAAATATCCTAAAGAGTGGCGTTTAAAGTAAGTAACTTGAAGTGTCTATCATGTAATATCCCATTAACTTGAAGTGTCTATTATTCCACTTTCTACTATCTCACTGAAACATAAGAGGTAACACTTTGGAAATAACAATTTATGCCTTTTCTAAGTATAGGAACGAGAATAAGTAGTATAATTTCTTCCTTTCATATGAACCCAGGTGGGAAGCATCTTTACTACCTGTTGGCTGGCAAGAATAGAGATAGGACATGAAACACAGTGAAAGAATCTTGCAATACCCTCCCTGTTAATTCTCTTACTTTCACATGACCCCATCTTCCTTATCAAGATATATTTTATAAATACCAAAAATGCAAATAAAAACTGCTTATATATTGCCAGTTAGGTTTTCATCCTTCTCATGCCTCCAGATATCTTTTTCTCTTCCACACATTTCTCAGTCAGGAATCAAATATATTAAATATAATAAGGAAATATTTAGTAAAATACAAAAATAAATTGTTACATTCTTTAGAAATCATTAACTCTTACACCAGATCAAAAAAGGGACCTTGCTTAATCTCTGGTCTCTTAACTCCTGAAGGCAGTTTTCTGCCTCGTGCTAGAGCCAAAGATTCCATCTTTGTCCTGTGATGCGGACTAAGTTGTAGTAGTCATTTACTCTGGTGTGGTTGTTTCAGAGTATTCAGTGAATGCACTACCCTAAAGCTAGGGGAATTAAAGGTCTTATTTTTACGTTTACATTTTTTAGCTCTTATTTTTGCATTGACCTCTTTTTTAAATTAAAAAAAAAAAAAAACCTCTTTGACTTACTATTAGCAATGTGGCCTCTTTTCTAGATGGAAACAGGATTAATAAAACTAATAGCACTTGTATTTTGAATTTACTTAGAAATCAAGGTACTTAAAATATACTTTCCTACCTTTTAATATCATAGTTCAGATTTGGTTTTTCAGTTGGATTTTCTTTTTTCAGTTGACTTCTGTTGGGGATTGAATCATGTCCCCCATCAAAGGGTGGTCCTGTGGGTATGAACCCATTTGTAAATAAGACCTTTGAAGGCGTTACAAGTTAAGGTGTGCCCAAATTGAATGAGGGTGAGCTTTAGTCCAATATGCCTGAAGTCCTTATAAGCAAAGGAAACTGGACATGGGAAAAGAAGCCACGGGGAGCAGCCAAAAGCTCCAATTCAAAGGAACCCAGCATAGAAAGAAGTCACCTTCACGTGCATTGCCATATAATAGAAAAGCCAAGGAGCTGCAAAGATGGCAGACCAGCCAGTAGATACCAACCAGGAAGGAAGCAAGCCTTCCTTCCAGCCTCTGAAACTGTGAGCCAATAAATCACTGTTGTTAAGCCAACCCATTGTATGGTATTTGTTTTAGCAACTTTGAACTAAAACAATGTCTGCAACAACTTTCCTCCCAGCCAAAATAGGGAAATGCTTTTGCAATAGATACTTTTCTGTTTTCAGAATAAATTATAGGCAAAAGAAAAGTTTTTACTAAGCAGAATTTGAAGGAGTACAAGTATAGTTTTTCTTGAAGGCATGTTTCAAGTTACTTTTAGAGTTGAAGAAACCTACTTAGAATATAAGGTTAATTTTGCTTTAACATGACTTCCTTTTTTATTTCCTTTAACAGAACTGCTTTGTTTTATTTGTTTGATCATTGATTCATTATGGAATGCCAGCTTCCCCTGGAATAAAAAAATATAGAAAAAGTAGGATCATGTAATTTTCAACTTATCCATCCACTTCTACATATGGCTGAAATAACTGTGAGCTGTTTAAGTGCTAGAACATTTTTACAAATACATTATTTTGAAGTTATGGGTCAGATTATCATGTGCGTGGTGACCGTGTCAGAATAAAACCCTCACACCTTATGCCATCTGGTGGTTGATGAGAATATATTTAGATCAGATGATATTTGCTGCTTTTAAATTTTGGAGTTGATTGGTCAAAAAACTAGAGTAATTTATTTAATGTTTTTAAAAGATATTACATTTATCTGCATTTTATTATGGCACAAATATTGGAGAATGCAAATGTGCAGCAGTATAGTCAACGTCTGAAGAATAGTGAAATTCAACTTCTTTTCATGTAATTATTAAAGTCTCATGTTCACCAAAATGCATGAGGTATATATAATAAAGTGGGCAATTCATACTCATGTAGAAAATGCTTGCAGATCTATGCAAAAGTATGTGCATGCAATATGACACTGTTATGCACCATTCTGATTTTAATGTTTGAAAATATTTTCCTTAAACTGAATTTCATATTAAAAACAACAGAAAATGCACAGTGAGAATCTTTCATCTAAATAATGTTAAGGAAAAAGAGAGACGTATCTCATAGCACTTCTCCTACTGCCTTCCCTCCCCTTATCAATCAATACATGATTTTCAAGCCACACTAAATTTTCTATTCTTTGGAGACATAAGATCTCTTTACCACTTAGTGCCTTCTGCCTGGAAAATCTTTCGCATCAGGGTCTTTGCTGATAGTATAGAGTTAGGATTTGGTCTAATTTGTCTGTGACCTTGCAAGTTTTCTGAGTTCTTTGTACCTCAGATTCCTTAACTGTTCATCAGAAATAATAATTGTATCATAAGGAGATTGTGAGGATTAAATAAATGAATACACATTAAAGTACTTCAAACAGTATCTGGCACACAATAAGGACTCATAAAAGTTAGCTACTATCCATACTCCCCTACCATGCCCCCAGTTCAATTCTCAGATGGAAAAGTCCTTCTAGTGTCAGACAAATCTTAGAGAAATTCTTACCCGCTCTGAGCTTGCTTCCTTACCTGTTAAATGGAGATATTATCTACATTGCAAAGTGGTTATAAAGCTTGAATGAGATCATAGATATAAAATCATAGAATGATAGCACATGGGCATTCAATAAATGTTCCTAAGGAGAGGGAAAGAGAAAAGCTCATGCTCACCAATTTTTTTCAATATGTATGGTTTACATTTTTTTAAAAAAACTTTTTATATTGAGATATGTAGATTCACATACATTTCTAAGAAATAATACAGAGTCTGTGTATTGTTCACAAAATTTCCACCAACTTCTTTCATAATTATAGCATAATATCACAACCAGGAAATTGACTTGATAGAATCCATCAACCTTATTCAGATGTCACTAGTTTTACATGCATTCGTGTGTATAAGTATGTATCTGTATATTTAGTTCCATGCAATTTTATACAAAACAGTTCCAACCCAAGGACCCCTCATGCTACTCTTATATAACCCCAACCATCTATTACCCCCACTACTGCCACCTGCCTAACTCCTGGCACTTATTAATCTGTTTTCCATCTCCATAATTTTGTAATTTCAAGAATGCTATAGAAATAGAGTCATGTAATCTTTTGATATTGGCTTTTATTTTCCCACTCAGCATAATCCCTTGAGTTCCATCCAAATTGTTTTATGTATAAATAGCTTGTTCCTTTTTATTGCTGAATAGTGTTCCACAGAATGGATGTCCCACAGTTTGTTTAATCATTCACCCAGTGTAAGATATTTGGGTTGTTTCCAGTTTTTATGCCCACCAACTTTTCAGGGAAGGAGAAATTGGTCTCTGTCAGAAATAATATAAACATTGTAAAAATTTTCTCAGGTTGGAAAATAAATAAGACCCATCAGGACCACATTTATTTTAGTCCCTTTATATCTATGGTTCCTTCTCCACTCCACCTCCATCATGACTTCTGCTTAGCAAAGAGCTTTACAAGGATCACTCGAAGACCCAGTTCAAACATCTGCTCTGTGAAACTATCCCTGACACACCCAGGCATTCTGAGTTCCCCCACCCTCTCCTTCCATAGCACTCCATTCCTATCTCTTTTCAGCATCTATGGTGTGGAGATTTATCTGTTCAGGAAGTGTGATCAAGGCAGGAACATTGCTGTAGCTTTTTCTTTTTTTTAAAGATTTATTTATTTATTTATTTATTTACTTTATCCATTTTAAACCCCCCCTCCCACCCCATTTGCTGTTTTTTTGTGTCCATTCGCTGGACAATTCTCTGTGTCTGTTTCCTGCCCTCTCTTCTCATCCTTCTCCTCCAGTCTTCACCGGGATTCGATCTGGGAACCTCCAATGTGGGAGAAAGGCATTCTGCCACCTCAGTTCCTGGCTTTTCAGTGCATCTTGTCTTGGCTCTCCCCCGTGTCTCTCTCCTGATATGTCATCATCCTGCTTTTTTTTACTGGGAGGTGCCGGGCATCAAACCCAGGTCCCTCCATATGGCAGACGGACGCCCAACCATTTGAGCCACATCCGCCCCCCTGCTGTAGCTTTGTATTCTCTGTGCTCGGCATGGTGCCTGGCAAATAGTAGGCGAGACTCAGAGTTTTACACGTGTTTTATTTAGTATTAACATAAACCTATTGTCATTATAAGCAGCTCATAAATATTCATGAAATGATCACTGGATTTGGTTTAATTTTTAAGGCCCTTTTTTCCTTTCCTATTGCCTTGCCTGTTTTTTGACTATTCAAGCAAATGCTTTAAAGAATATTAATTTAGAATCTAATCAGTAGTTCGTATTTATTTTCTTTGAAAAAATGGTGAAAGATGTAAAATCAGAAAGCACTACAAGCTGTTCTTTTGAATGCTCTTGCTTATGTACATATAGAACTATTTTTTTGTCATGCTCTATAATTAATGATTGCTTGTATGACAATGGAGAAATCTATGCCAGTAGTCTAAGCTTTAGCAGCTAGCAAGTTATCGAAATAAAAGTTATGAATTTTGGAGAAGTTCATATTCTATAAGCTCTAGAAAAGAACATTGCTCCTGTCTATACAAAGGGGAACCGAAACTAACACAGGTAAGCTCCTATTGTGTCAGGTATTCTGCGTTCATTACCTAATGTAATACTTGCCACCCAGTGGAGTTGACAGTTGTACCTCTAAAGAGTGAAAAACTTCAAAAATACCCATCAACCTTGCATCCCCTTTCAGTTGTATTGCCACCCAAAGATCCTGCTCTGCAGAAATCTGGAACAGCTGTATTTTACAAATGAAAGAAACCGAGGCACAAAGAGATTGTGAGATTAACCATCTTGCCCAAGGTTATTGATAAATGCAAATTGTATTAAAAATAAAACCTAAATTATTTCCTATCTAACTACTAATATGTTTTTCTTAAAAGCTTATGTTTGTCAGGTAAATGTAAAAATATTGCCTACTCAATTGTAAGCATAAATGAAGTCTATCTTTAATGAAAAAGTTTTTTTTGGTTTTTGACCTCAAAAATGTTAGTTTCTTCTTAGACATAAAACATTAACATATACTATGCTAATGTCATCAATACAAATATAAATCTCCTTTACGTTTATAAAAGACACTCTGGACTTTAAAATTAAGGAGTTATATATCATTTCTATGTTCCTTTAGTATCTGATTTTGTGATTGTTTTAATTCACACAAATATAAGTAATCTTTCCTATAGTTTTATGCTAATTGATTCCCTTTTTTCTAGTTATATGGAAAATATTTATGCTGAGTACATCAACTTAATGTATATTTGTGCTATCCTTTCAGGGTTATTGAAGTTAAACATTGTTTTTATAGGTTTACGTAAGTATATATTTAATGCAATTTTCACAGAAAAATGGTACTTTTCATTCCTCAAAGATTAAGCCTTGACTGCCATCTTGTGGTTAAAGAGAAAATTAGCTTTAGAATGAGCATTGGAAATGTCCCTTTTAAAAATAAACATGGGGAAAATATAGACAAAAATAAACTTTGCCAAAATAACTATTTTGTCTCTGCTTAGATGTTTTTAGATAAAGGGAGCTCAGTACTTCAAGAAGCATTTAAATAACTCTCATCCTCCTTACTTCAAACTTAAATCTAACATATTTGTGTGTGTGGAAGATTTAATATTTTTTAAAAATTAGGAATGGTTGCTTTCAAGGTTTTCAAGTTTTATAGATCTACCACAGTTACCTAGGATATGGTTTAAAGCTGCAGTAGTGAACAAATACAAGATGCTGTTCGTCTCCCCAATGTCAGTCCTGCAAAGGTATATTGTTTTCTGTTTTACATTTTTACTTAAAATTATTTCACATAGACTTTCACAAAAATCTGCATATCACACATTTTTCTTTTTGATAGCAATGCAATATCCAATTATATTGACATACCACTATTACCTAACCATTTACCAAGTGTTAGTTGGTTGTTTCCAATATTTTGTCATTATAGATAGCATAGCTATACTATCTCTTATAATTCTTGGCTATAAATGATAGAAAACCCATCATAACTTGGTTTTAGCAAAATAATAGAATTTATTGCATTACATAATTGAACATTTCAAAGATTGCTGTAGTTTAGGTAGCAGCTAGATATTAGAGGTCAAATGAAGTTACCAGAATCTGGTGACTTACTCTTAGTTCTACCTCCTTTGTATTGACTGTTCTCAGAAGGGCTCATGTTTTTGGGAACATGGATATTGGAACCTCCTAGGGCTAACTCTTTCCAGGTTCATGTCCACTAAGGAAAAGCTAGGGTTTTATTCTTACATAGCAACCAAAATTCTCATTAGCTCAAACTGGGTCACACATCTGAGCAAATTACTGTGGCCAAAGGAATGTCATACATGAATTGGCTTATACCTTGGTCAGATTCTCCACCTGAGTAGGGTGAGAGTGAGAAGTATGGTTTCCAAGAAGCATATTAGATTCTGTTTTACCAAAAGAAAAGAGGTACAAGAAGAAAGCCAAGAAGTTTCCTTAAGACATGTTACTAAAAGTGGTATTACTAAATGAAAGGATACAATCAGTTTTATGACTCTTGTTATGTAAGTAAAGTTACTTTTCATTAATATGTAGCATTTTATAATGTGACCTAAATTATATGAGAGTTTAAAACTAAGCTTGTTTTAATTTTTAACTAATTATAGCTTTTTAATTGATAGTTATTTAATTTGCATTTCTTTAATTAGTGATACTAAAAAATTTTATTTTGTAATTTGTGTTTTCAGTTATAAAATGGGAAATGGTTAAATTAAAAAGAAAGGAAATAATACATACTTAAAAAATTTTTTATTGAAGTTTATGATTCATACATGAACATCCATAAACAATAAGTGTATAGTATAAGTTGTGAATTTACAAAACAAACATGCATATCATCATACAGGGCTCCCATACATTACCCCACCACCAACACCTTGCATTGTTGTGAAACAATTTTTACAAACTATGAAAGAGCATGGTCAAAATATTACTACTAAGTATATTCCATATCTTACATTTGGTATATTTTCCCCCAATCCACCTGATTACTGACAACCAGTATTAGTATTATATACTTGTTATAGTTCATCAGACAGTGTTCTCATATTTGTTCTGTTAACCACAGTCCATCTTCCACCACAGGATTCATTGTGTTATACAATCCCATGTTTTCTATAGTCATTCAAAGTGTATACTCCGTGGCTCTCATATGCATCACAGAATTATGCTGTCACCGCCCCAGTCAATTTTAGAATGTTTTCTTTACTCCAAAGGGAAAAATCCCATACCCTCTGTGATGGTTAGGTTAATGTGTCAACTTGGCCAGGTAATTGTTTCCAGGTGTTTGTTCCAGCAAGCACTGGGCTAATTGTAATACAAGAGCATTTATGGACTTCGATCACCAGTGAGTTTACTGCGTGGATGGCTGATTACATCTGCATCAATCAGGGAGATTACATCATCAATGGGTGACGCTTTCATCCAGTATCAGCTGAATGCCTTAAAAGGGGAAGTGATTTTAACATTCAGAGAGAATTTCCCAGCTCGTCATTGGACAGGCAACTTCTCCCAGAAACTCATCAAGGACCTTTCATCGTACTTTCATCGGAGCCTCTGGTTTGCAGCCTGCCTGGGGAACCTGGACTTGTGCATCTCCACGGTCGTGTGAGAGACTCTTTTAAAATCTCATATTATTGACAGATATCTCCTGTTGATTCTGTTTCCCGAGAGAACCCTGACTAATACACCCTCCTATAGCAGTTTGATACTGTTTATGAATTCCAAAAATAGATATTGGATTATGTTTGTGAACTTGTCTGTTCCCCTGGTCATATTAGATTGTATTGGATTCAGAGGTTTCACTTTTACTTGATTAAATTATGATTAAGGCTTTGATTGGGTCATGTCAGTAGGATGTTGGGGGCGGGGACTCACAGAGAAAACTGCAGGGCAGAGGAGAGAGTTGGAATTTTTTGCTGCTGGAACCCCAGGAAATAAACATACAGGAGAAGAACACAGAGGAATAAAGACGGCTCCATAGAAATGGCAGAGGCACCAGGAAAACAAAGAGTCTGATAGTCTACAGCTGACCTTGTGGAGAGACCAGAGCAGCTGAGCCTGGAAAGAATCGAGCACCGGGGAGAGAGAGAAAGCCTGAAGGATCTGGGACCACGGAGCCTTAGGAGGAAGAGGGAGGCTGAACCCTCGCTGAGACCAGCAGCCATCTCGTGCCAACATGTGGCAACAGACTTTGGCGAGGAAAGTAACTTACGCTTTATGGCCTTGTGACTGTAAGCTTCTACCCCAAATAAATACCCTTTATAAAAGCCAACAGATTTCTGGTATTTTGCATCAGCACCCCTTTGGCTGACTAAAGGCTCCTAACCACCCTATTATTGTCCCTTAGAATTAATATAATATCTTCTTTGCTTTGCTGCAAAACTATTACAATATTACTGTTAACTGTAATCCATAAATTACATTAGTTGTAATTTTCCCATGTATTACCATATACTTAACACTTTGTAAAGGAAGAACTATCTTATACTATTAACCACAATCTTCATCCACCACCAAAACCAGTTATACAGTCCCTACATTATTCTGTAGCTTCCTTTCAATTGAAATATTATATCCACAGACTACCCATCAGCCATAATCACATTTATAAATCATCAGTGTTAGTTATACTCACTATAATGTATTACCATCAACTGTATTCATTTCCACAAATTTACAATAAACCTTATTAAAGATTCTACATACATTAAGCATCAGCTCTTATTCTTAACCCACATTCAATTTCCTAGTAACCTGTAATAGTCAGCCAAAGGGGTGCTAATGTGAAATACCA
The DNA here is from genome assembly GCA_029593785.1 of Cabassous unicinctus. NCBI lineage: Eukaryota > Metazoa > Chordata > Mammalia > Cingulata > Chlamyphoridae > Cabassous > Cabassous unicinctus. The sequence goes on from JAQZBX010005611.1 coordinate 14,360, forward strand.
AAAATGGGTTGGTCTTTATAAAGGGTATTTATTTGGGGTAGAAGTCCACAGATACCAGGCCATAAAGCGTTAAATTTCTTCTGTCACCAAAGTCCATTGCCACGTGTTGGAGCAAGGCAGCTGCCGACATTTGCCAGGGTTCAGGCTTCTTGGGTTCCTCTCTTCCCGGGGCTGTATTTCTCTCCGGGCTTAGCTCTTCTGGTTCTTCCACAAGGTCAGCCGTAGACTATCAGGCGAACGGCTCACTTCTCTTCTCCTGGGCCTTCTTTCCAACATCAAAACTCCAACATCAAAACTGCTTCTCAAAAACTGCTGCAGCTCTGTTCTTTGTGATGCCTTCTATATTTTCTTCCCCCACCCACCAAGGGGTGGGGCTCAACGCCCTACTGATGTGGCCCAATCAACGCCCTAATCATAACTTAATCATGCCCAGATTAACAGATCAGTTTACAAGCATGATCCAATTATATTTTTGGAATTCATAATTACATAAAATTGCCCAATGGCTACATAACCTATACGCTAGAGTTTACCCCTGTGAGTTTACTCATCATTTTAATTCATATTAGTGAGACCATACAATATTTCTCCTTTTGTTTCTGGCTTATTTCACTCAACATAATGTCCTCAGGGTTCATCCATGTCATCATAAGCATCCTGATTTCATTTCTTCTTACAGCAGAATAGTATTCCATTGTATGCATATAGTACATTTTGTTTATCCATTCGTTGGTTGATGTACACTTGGGTTGTTTCCATATTTTAGCAATTGTGAAAAATGCTGTTATAAACATCATTATTCAAATATCAGTTCAAGCCCTTCTTTCAGTTCTTCTGAATATATTCCTAGTAACGGAACTGCTGGATCATATGGCAATTCTATATTGAGTTTATTGAGGAACCACCAAATTGTCTTCCACAAAGACTGCATCATTCTACATTACTACCAACTGTGAAGGAGTGTTCCTATTTCTCCACATCCTCTCCAGCACTTAGTTTTCTGTTTTTGTAATAATAGCCATTCTATAAGGTGTGAAATGATATCTCAGTATAGTTTTGATCTGCATCTCCCTAATAGCTAATGATGTACATTTTTTTCTTGTGCTTTTTGGCCATTTGCATTTCCTCTTTGGAGAAATGTCTATTCAAGTTTTGGCTAATTTTTTAATTGGGTTCTTTGTCTTTTTATCATTGGGTTGTATGATCTATTTATATACCATGGATAGCAAACCCTTTTTGGATATGTGGTTTCCAAATATTTTCTCCCATTGAGTAGGCTCTTTTTTTTTTTTTTTTTTACTTTCTTGACAAAATCCTTTGAAGCACAAAAGTGTTTTAAGTTTGAGGAGGTCCCATTTATCTATTATTTTCTTTTGTTGCTCATGGTTTGGGTGTAAAGTTTAAGAAACCACTGCCTACCACAAGATCTTGAAGATGTTTCCCTACATTCTCTTCTAGGAGTTTTATGGTTGTAGCTTTTATATGTAGATTGTTGATCTATTTTTAGTTAATTTTAAAATAAGGTGTGAGATAGGGGTCCTCTTTCTTTCTTTTGGATATGAATATCCAGTTCTCCCGGCGCCATTTGTTGAATAGACTGATCTGTCCCAGCTGGGTGGGCTTGACAGCCTTGTGAAAAATCACTTTGCCATAAATTTGAGAATCTAGTTCTGAACACTTAATTTTATTCCATTGGTCAACATATCTGTCTTTATGCTAGTACCATGCTGTTTTTACCACTTTAGCTAAGTAATATGCTTTAAAGTAAAAAAGTTATAGTCCTCCAACTTCATTCTTTTTTAAGGTATTTTTGGCTATTTGGGACCTATTACCGTTCCTAATAAACTTGATAATTGGCCTTTCCAATTCTGTAAAAAAGGCTGTTGTAAGACTTGTTGGGATTGCATTGAATCTGTAGATAAATTTGGGTAGAACTAACATCTTAACAATGACATCGTCCAATTCATAAACAAGGAATGTCCTTCCATTTATTTAGGTCTTCTTTGGTTTCTTTTGTAATTACAATATTTTGTAATTCTCCAAATACAAGTCCTTTATGTCCTTGGTTAAGTTGATTCCTAAATATTTGATTCTTTTAGTCTCTATTGTATTTTAGATTTTTTTCCCCGACTTCCTCCTCAGATTGCTCATTAGTAGTGTATAGAAATACTACTGATTTTTGCATATTAATCTTGCATCCTGCCACTTTGCAGAACTCATCTATTAGTTCTAGTGGCTTTGTTGTGGATTTTTTTGGTATTTTCTAGATATTGGATCATGTCATCAGTGAATAGTGAAAGTTCTACTTCTTCTTTTCCTATATGGTTGCCTTTCATTTCTCTTTCTTGCCTAATTGCTCTATCTAGGGCTTCTAACCGTTGAATAACAGTGGTGCTAGTGGGCATCCTTGTCTTGTTTCTGATCTTAGCAGGGAAGCTTTCAGTGTTTCTCCATTGAGTACAAGGTTAGCTGTGGGTTTTTCATGTATGCACTTTATCATGTTGAGAAAGTTTCCTTCTTCCTAAATTTCAGAGAGTTTTCATCAAGAAAGGATGTTGGGGGTTGGATGTGGCTCAAATGGTTGGGCGTATGTCTCCTATATGGAGGAACCTGGGTTCAATACCGGGGACCTCCTCATAAAATAAAGAAAAATTTAGAATGCGCGTGGGCCACCAGGCCCCATGAGCAGTTGTGCCATCAGGCCCCACGCATGGGCGCACCGAGAGGACCCGCGAGCAGACAAGCCCTCAGGCCCCACGAGCAGGTGCGCCGTCAGACCCTGCACGTGGGCGAGCCCTCAGGCCCTACCGAGTCACGCAGCAAGATGATGATGTGACACAAGAGTGACACAAGGGAGAGCCAAGATGAGACGCACCAAAAAAACCAGGAACTAAGGTGGTGCAGGTGGTAGGATGCCTCTCTCGGAGGTTCCCAGGATCAAATCCCAGTGAAGACAGGAGGAGAAGGATGAGAAGAGAGGGCAGGCAATGGACACAGAGAATTGCCCAGCAAATGGACAAAAAACACTAAAAACAAGAGCGGGAGAGGGGGATTTAAAATGGATTAAAAAGTAAATAAATAAATAAATGTTTAAAAAAAAAAAAGGATGTTGGATTTTTGTCAAATGCCTTTTCCATGTCAATTGAGATGATCATGTGATTTTCTTCCTCAATTTAGTAATGTGATGTATTCCACTGATTGATTTTCTTGTGTTGAACCACCCTTGCATAACTGGGATAAAACCCACTTGATCATGATGTATAATTCTTTTACTGTCCTGTTGAATTCGATTAGCAAGTATTTTGTTGAGGATTTTTGTTGAAGTCTTCTAATTCTTCTTGAGTCAGTGTAGGTTATATGTGTGTTTCTGAGATTTTGTCCATTTCATCTACATTGTATAGTTTTTTGGTGTACAACTGTTCATAGTATCATCTTATGATCTCTTTTATTTCTGTGGGGTCAGTAGTAATGTCCCCCCTCTCATTTCTGATTTTATTTGTATCTTCCCTTTTTTTCTTTGTCTAGCTAAGGGTTTGTCAATTTTGTGGATAATTTCAAAGAATTAACTTTTGGTTTTGTTGATTCTATTTTTTGTTGTTGTTCGCAATTTCATTTATTTCTGCTCTAATCTTTGTTCTTTCTTTCTTTCTCTTACTTTGGGATTAGTTTGCTGTTCTTGCAGGTATTCAGTTAGGTCTCTGATTTTAGCTCTTTCTTCTTTTTTAATGTAAGTGCTGAGTGCTATAAATTTCCCTCTCAGCACTTCCTTTTCTGTATCCCATAGGTGTTAATATGTTGTGCTCTTGTTTCATTCATCTCGAGATAATTTCTCTTGCAAATTCTTCTTTGACCCACTGAATAAGAGTGTGTTGTTTAACCTCCATTTATTTGTGAGTTTTCCCTTTCTCCACCTGTTGTTGATTTCTAGCTTCATTCCATTATGATCAGAGATATTGTTTTGTATAATTTCAATCTTTTAAAATGTGGTGAGACCTGTTTTGTGTCCCAACATATGGTCTATCCTGGAGAAAGATCCATGAGCACTTGAGAAGAATGTATATCTTTCTCTTTGGGATGGAATGTTCTATATATGTCTGTGAGGTCTAGTTCATTTATCATATTATTCAAGTTCTCTGTTTTCTTATTGATCCTTTGTACAGTTGTCTATCCAAAGATAAGAGTGTTGTATTGAAGTCTCCAACTATTATTGTAGACACACTTATTTCTCTCTTCAGTTTTTCAAGTGTGTGCCTCATGTATTTTGGGGCACCCTTGTGAAGTGCATAAATACTTATTATTGTTATTTCTTCTTGGTGAATTGCTCCTTTTATTGATATATAATGTCCTTCTTCATCTCTTGTAGCAGTTTTTTAAAATTTTTAAACAATTTGTTGAAGCATATCATTCATACATGAACATACACAAACCATAAGTGTTCAGTAAACATCGTGATCTTACAAAACAAACATGCATAACATCATACAGATCACACACCCCCACACAAACATCCCACATTGTTGTGAAACATTTGTTAACAAATCATGAAAGAGCATCGTCAAAGTATTACTACCAATTATAGTCCAAATCCTCCTCCCCTATACATTTTTTCAAGGATTCATTTATTTACTTTTATCCATTTTCTCCCCACCCCCGCCCATTTTTGCTGTTTCTTTGTCCATTCACTGGGCAACTCTCTATGTCTGTTTCCTGCCCTCTCCTCTCATCCTTCTCCTCCTGTCTTCACTGGGATTCGATCCTCGGAACCTCTGATGTGGGAGAGAGGCGTCCTACTACCGCCTGCACCACCTTAGTTTCCTGGTTTTTCTTTGCGTCTTGTCTTGGCTCTCCCCTGTGTCACTCTCCTGTTATGTCATCATCTTTCTGTGTGGCTTGTGGGCCCTGCTGGTGCATCTGCGTGTGGGGCCTGATGGCTCACCCGCTTGTGGGGCCTGGTGGTACACCTGCACACAGGGCCTGGCAGCTCACCTGCTTGCGGGGCCTGGTGGCTCACCTGCGGACAGGGCTTGACGGCTTACCTGCTCACAGGGCCGGTGGCTCACCCACTTGCAGGGCCTGGTGGCTCACCCATGGACAGGGCCTGACAGCTCACTCGCTCGCAGGACCTGGCAGCTCACCCACGGATGGGGCCTGACGGCTCACCCACTCACGGGGCCTGGCGGCTCACCCGCGCATGGGGCCTAGTGGCCCACACGTCTTCTATATATTATTATTATTTTTTAAATTTTTACCAGGAGATCCCAGGGGTCAAACCCAGGTCCCTCCATATGGGAGATGGACATCCAACCACCTGAGCCACATCCATCCCCCTGCTATATCTCTTAAGGTTGACCAAAGATACCTAAAGTTACAGTCTTTTCCCATACAGGATGGCCATATAATAAATTAGGCTTAGTTTATCACCAGCATTCTGAAAACCAGACCTAGAGAGAAAAACTAGGTCTGGGGACACATGCATGGGTTCTAATATAGCGAATGTTTAGTCTACCCTGATTATCACAAAATTAGGACAGCAAGAATATTCGCATTCTTGTAGCAGTTTTATATTTAAAGTCTATTTTGTCCGATATTAGTATTGCTATTCCAGCTCTTTTTGATTACTGTTTGCATGGAATATCTTTTTCCAACTTTTTACTTTCCATCTGTTTGTATTCTTGCATGTAAGGTGAGTCTTGTAGACAGCATATACATGGCTGATATTTTTTTATCCATTCTGTCAGTCTGGGTCTTTTGATTGGGAAGTTCAGTCCATTAACATTTAATGTTATTACTGAAATGCATTACTTACCTCTTCCATTATATCTTTTGACTTTCCGTTGACCTATCTTACTATTATCTGTCTTTTTTACCATCTTTGTTACCCTTACTATTAGTCTTCATTTCTACACTCTTCTCCAGGTCTCTCTGTCCTGTCTTTTCCTTTCAGGTTGCAGCACTTCTTTTAGTATCTCCTTTAAATCCAGTCTCTTGTTGACATACTCTTTTAGTTTTTATTTATCTGTGAAGACTTTAAACTCATCTTTTATTCAGTTTTGCTGATTAAAAAATTCTTGGCTGGCAGTTTTTCTCTTTCAGAACGTTTAATATATCATACCACTGTTTTCTCACCTCTGTGGTTGCTAATGAGAAATTGGTACTTAGTCTTATATAGTGTCTCTTGTATGTGATGGATTGTTTTTCTCTTGCTGCTTTCAGAATTCTCTCTTTATCTTTGGCATTTGACATTCTGAATAATGTGTGTCTTGGAGTGGGTCTATTCAGATTTATTCTGTTTGGGGTGTGTTGTCCTTCTTGGATGTTGATATTTATGTCTTTCATAAGGGTTAGGGAATCTTTGGTCATCATTTCCTCAAATATTTTTTCTGCCCCTTTTCCATTCTCTTCTCCTTGTGGGACACCTATAACATGTATGTTTGTGCATTTCACATTGTCATTTGATTCCCTGACACCCTGTTCCATTTTCTCCATTCTTTTCTCTTTCTGTTCTCCTGTCTTTTCAAATTCAGATGCCCTGTCCTCCAACTCACTTATTCTGTCCTCATCCAATTAAAATCTGCTATTATATGCCTCCAATATATTTTTAATCTTTTCCATTGTCTTTTATTCCCATAAGCTCTGTTACCTTTCTTTGCAATCTTTGAAATTCTTCTTTGTGTTCAACCAATGTCTTCTTAATTTCCTTAATCTCTTTTGCCATCTCACTGAATTTATTAAGGAGATTTGTTTGGATATCTGTGATTAGTTGCCTCAAATCCTGTGTTTCATCTGAAGGTTTAATTTGTTCCTTTGGCTGGCCCATATCTTCCTGTTTCTTATATGGCTTGTAATTTTTTGTTGGTGTCTTGGCATCTGATTTTTTTATGTGTTTATTTTGTACTCAGTCTCTCTTTAGCCTATGGCTTTCTTGTTGGTTGACTTTTTGCCTAAGCTTCTTCTGATCCTCCTCCATGAATGTCAGTCTGTTTGCTTGCTTTTTTTATTTGCCTCCATATATTTTTAATACTCCTTTTATTTTCTTTTGCTGCTATTTCCTGGAGGGCTAATTTTGGTAGAAGTGTCCCCCTGGAGACAACTTTCCCAGCTCTGGTTTCCCAGTCAAAACAGGCTCTGGGAACCTATGAAGGAAGTTAGATTGATTCCAATGTGCTCTGGAGAGGAGACCCTAAAGGTATCCAGTCTTCTCTTTGATGTCTCCCCTAATCTAGGCTTTCCTAAACTACCCAGCAGGTAGCACACTTTATCCAGTTCTTCCCTGTTGCCCTAAGATTATTCTGTGCCTTTAATTCTTAGCTGATTTAGCTCCTGGTGGGGGCATGATTGAGGCTGAGGTTGCCAGCCTACCTGGGATGAAACTGTTGCACAGCTCCCAGCCCCTGAGATCTGAGTTCACTGATCAACTGCCCTCTGTGCTGCCCCACCCCCACCCCCAGGTGGGTGAGGTGACTCTGCCTGCACTGTCTTGAGAGAGAGTGATCTGATGGCTCTTGGTTCCTCTCCTTCATGGGGTACCTTGGGGATGAGAGAAGAGCAGCTGTTCAAAGTGGGTGGGGTGAATCTGCCTGCATTGCCTGCAGAGAGAGTACTCACTTCCCCTCCTTCCAGGGGCCACTTTCCCTTCTTCCAGGGGACGTTGGAGCCTAGTATGCAGTGGCCCTTTTAAGGTGGATGGGTGAATCTGCCTGCTCTTCCTGTGAAAGAGTGCACACTTCCTCTTTGTCCAGGGGTGCCAAGTGTGCAACAGCCCTTCAGGGTAGGTGAGATTCATCCATTCACACTGCCCAAGAGAGTGGGCACTTTCTCTCTGTCCAGGGGCACATTGGGGCCAAGTGTGCAGCAGCCCTTTTAAGGTGGACAGGTTGAATCTGCCCTTCCTACCTGTGAGAGAATGTGTACTTCCTCTCTGTCTAGGAGCACCAAATGTGCAGCAGCCCTTCGAGGTGGGTGAGGTGAATCTGCCCACACAGCCAGCAAGAGAGTGTGCATTTCCCCTCCTTCCACGGGGTGTTGAGGCCCAGTATGAGTCTGCCTGCTCTGCCCTGAGAAAGTGTTCAAACTGCATCCAATTTCCACTCCCCTGGTTGTGAGGGCCTAAGCAGTGACTTTCCAGACTGGGCGCACTGAATCTGATCCCTACCTCCCTGGAGGGCTCGTGTGTTTTCCAGTCACTCCTGCTTCCACTCCTGCCAAGGATGGAGACAGCACAAATGCTGCTGGCTTCTTGGTGGCTTGGGCAGGTTTAAACCTTAGCTGTGCTCAAGATTGGAATCCGGTTAGCCAAATTTGCCAATCAACAGCTGTAGTTGATGCCAGGCCACTTCCCCTCCCCTGCTTTTAGGAAAGAGAGCTTCTGCTTCCAGCCAAGGAGTGGGTCCAGAGGCAGCCGGCCTCCCTGGGGGTTGGATGGTGGTTGGGCAACTGCCTACACAACCTGGAGAAATCTGCTCGTGAATCTTCACCACAGATAGCCAGTCTTCTCTTCCTGTTCTTCCCTGGATGGTGCACTGTGTTCTTCTGGTCGCTGGAGTTCCCCAAACAGTTGATCCGGACAGATCCTGGTTGATTATTGTTTCTCTTATTAGTTGGGGAATAAGCTGATTGTTAGAGCTTCCTACTCTGTCACTGTCTTGGGTCTTCTATCACTTATATACTTTTTAAAAGACAAAGGTTTATCAGTGAGGGAGAAAAGATATAAATCAAGTTATGTTGTTTTTTTTTAAATTCATATTTGCCTTGAGGAAAATAAGATTAAAATGATTTTTTGAATTCACACAATGCTCACACAGGGCTGGATATAATTTGTGTTCCTACTAGCTGTAGTAGAAAGACCTCAGTTTGTGAGACATTGGTTAGAGACTTCAGAAAAGTCATGCCTTAGTAGTGGGACTACATTAGTTCAAAAATAAAGGCTATGTTAGACTTGTCATAACAAAGCTTAAAAGCAAGTTTTAAGAGTATTGAACTATTTGCAAGATACTAAGCTGCACACCAGAGCAAAAGACAACCTACTTAAAGGAGTATAACACAATTCGTCACCTAACAATGTAAAATTCACAATGTTCAGCATCTAATCAAAATCATCAGTCATGCAAATAAGCAGGAAAATATGACTTATACTGGAAATTAAACAACACACTTCTATGTAACCAATGGGCAAAGAAGAAATCACAAGGAAAATAAGAAAATATTTTAACTGAATGGAAAAAACCAACATATGCAAATCTGTGGGATACAGCTAATGCAGTGCATAGAGAGAAATTATAATATTCAATGCCTACCTTAGAAGAAAGGAAAATTCTCAAATCAATGATTCATGCTTATATGTTAAGAAAAAGAGCAAATTAAATCAAAGTAGACATAAGGAAAGAAAAATAAAGAACAAAAACAATGAAATAGGAAACAATAGAGAAAATAAAAATAGAGAAAAATCAGTACATAAAAAAAAAACATTTTGGAATCCCCTATTTCTGTACGTGACTTTTCTGTAACCTAAAACTTCTTTGAAGAAAAATGAAAAAAAAAAAAAAAATAAGACACTGGGGGAATAAATGGAAGAAAATGTCACTGTACATACAAGACAACAGATCTTACAGTAATGAAAGACATAATAACAATTTTTTAAAATTTTATATATTTTTTATTATTTCAAAAATTTTTTAAATTTTTGTATTTTATTTGTTATTTTTTAAGCTGTTATTTTCTTATTAATTGTATTTGGTTATTTTGTTGGCTTCATTTTTAAAGAAGTTTTGCATCACAGAAGGGTTACAACTGTGTCAGGGGAGGATCATTGGTGCAGGGTGTCAGTGATGGGGAATGCATGGGAGGAGGTTCATCTGGGGCATACCTATAAGGCATATAAATGTGTTCAAGTGTTCATGGGGCATTGTCACGGTGGGTGGAGAGTCACACAATAACTGAAAGAATATTGAATTCCCATCCTGGGAAGCTCTGCCACATTCTCTAATGGGACAGCAAGAATCCCCCAAGTACAGGGGCAGTGACTAGTGAAGGAGGATAGACCATTGATGGGCCCTTGATATTGATGACTGTACTTATGAACCTTTACTTTTTGAAATTGAAACTTAGCCTAGTATTATAGGGTGCCTAAGAGTAACCTCCTGAGTGCCTCCTTGTTGCTCAAATGTGACCTCTCTCTAAGCCAAACTCAGCATATAAATGCATTACCTTCCCCCCCAGCATGGGGCATGACTCCCAGGGATGAGCCTCCCTGGCAACGAGGGATTACTACCAAGCACCAACTAGCAATGCAACTGGAAAAAGACCTTGACCAAAAGGGGGAAAGGGTAAAGACAAATGAGTTTATATGGCTAAAAGACTTCAATGTGAGTCCAGAGGTCATTCCAGATATTACACTTATGCATGTCTCAGCAGAATCTCTTTGACTGCCAAAGTAAATATTGCCTCAAATAGCGGGGCTCCTGGGGGCTCTGGAGACATCCAGACACTATAGACAGGGCAGACAGCTCAGGAGTTTGGCACCCTGCCAGTCATCCCTACTTTGGAATTTATGCTCCCCAGAGTGACAGAGTTGGACTCAGTTGTGGTTTTCCTACACATGGCTCTTCTGCCCCTTCTGTTTGAACCTATAGTTAGTACTAGAGTTGATAGGTGTATGTCCAAGAGACTTAAATCTTTGGGCTGTCCATGTGTCAGTTGGGCCCTGAATCTCAACAGTATTGCAACACCTACTCTCCAGTTCATTGGACTCACCCAGGACAACTAACAAGGAAATAATGATGGACAATGACAATCCCAAGGAACAGAGAGAGTCTGCAACTGCAAGCAAGATAGTCCCATCCATCTGCCCTGTGGGATCTAAGCCCTTTCTCAATTAGATGCAGAGAGGTCATCACCATCCCAGAATCTTCAGGATTGGGGAATGAATGACGGACTAGAGTAGACTTACTGTTATTCTAGTATAGACTTATTGTGATTTTAACAATGGAAGAACTTTTATTATTGATATCGAGGCAGTGGACACTGGAGGTTCTAAGAGGAGGGAGAGGGAAAAAGAGGTGTAATATGGGGTCATTTTCAGGACTTGGTAATGGTCCTGAATGACATGGCAATGACAGATACAGGGCATTATATATCTTGTCATAACTTAAAAATTGTGTGGGAGGGGAAGCGGATGTGGCTCAATCGATAGGGCTCCCGTTTGCCATATGGGAGGCCCCGGGTTCAATTCCCGGGGCCTCCTGGTGAAGGCAAGCCAGCCCGCGTGGCGCAGTGAGCTGATGCAGCAGAATGACCCAATAAAGGAAGACAAGCAGACACAGAAAAACACACAGCAAATGGACACAGCGAGCACAAACAGCAGGGGGGGATAAATAAATAAATAAATAAATAATAAAATCTTTAAATAATAATAATAATAAAAATTGTGTGGGAGAGAGTGTAAATTACAATGTAAACTATAATCAACGCTTAGTGGCAATGCTCCAAAATGTGTTCATCAATTGTAACAAATGTACCACACTAATGACGGATGTTGTTAATTTGGGAAAATGTGGGAGGTGTAGGGAATGGGGTGTATGGGAATCCCCTATGTATATATATTTTTGGCATTTTTAAAACTTTATTGAAGTATGTCACACATACATAAACATACATAAACAATAAGTATATAGTAATAGTTGTGAACTTACAAACATATATAACATCATACAGGGACATCATACCTCACCCTAACAATACCTTGCATTGTTGTGAAACATTTTTAACTAATGATTAAAGAGCATCCCCAAAAAATTACTAACAACCAAAGTATCTTACATTTGGGCTATTTTTCCCCAACCCACCTTATTCTTATTCTTATATCATTTATATATGAACATACATAAACAATAAGGGTATAGTAAAAGTTATGAACTTAAAAGGAAACATGCATAACACCATACAGGGGTGCCATACACCAACCCACTACCAACACCTTGCATTGTTGTGAGACGATTTGTTACAAATGATGAAAGAATATCAAAATCTCACTACTAACTATGGTCCTTATCTTACATTTGGTTTATTTTCCCCCAATTGACCCTATTATTATTTTTTAAATATATTTTTATGACAGAATTTGTAAACTTACAAAACAATCATGCACATGTGCAGGATTCCCATACAACACTGTTCTATCAACACACCACACCATGGTGGAACAATTGTTACAGATTATGAGATAATATCAGACTATTACCAGGCCCCTTGCGTATATTTGGCATACTTTTTCCATACTCAGCCATTATGAACACAATACATCTTTGGCTTAGATTCATGAATATTGCATTATTACGTTAACCACAGTCCATAGGTCACTCCAGTTGTATTTTTCCCATGTTTCTCCACATTCCCACCACCCTGCAATAGTGATGTACATCTGCTCTAGCTCACAAAGGACACTCTTGGATTTGTACCATCAACCACAATTCTCATCCACCTCTGGGTTTGCTGTGTAATTCAGTCCCTACATTTTTCTCTAGCTTTCTTTCAATTGGCATTTACATCCGTAGACTACCCTTTTCAGCCACATTCCGATTTATAAACCAGCTGTTACTCACTATAATATGTTACCATCAACTCTATACATTTCCACACTTTTACAATAATGTTAATTAAAACTTCTACATACATTAAACATCCATAGTCCATCTCAGTCCTCCTCTTATCTCCTTTAAGAAACCACCACCTACCACCAGGTCTTGAAGATATTTTCCTACATTTTCTTCTAGAAGCGTTATAGTTCTTGCTTTTATATTTAGGTTTTTGATCCATTTTGAGTTAATTTTTGCATAAAGTGTGAGATAGGGGTCCTCTTTCCTTCTTTTGGCTATGGATATCCAGTTCTCTCAGCACCATTTGTTGAATGGACTGTTCTGCCCAAACTGGATGGGTTTGACAGGCTTGTCAAATATCACTTGACCATAGATGTGAGGGTCTGTTTCTTAACCATCAGTTTGGTTCCATTGGTCTGTGTGTCTGTCTTTATGCCAGTATGTGCTGTTTTTACCACTGTAGCTAGGTAATATGATTTAAAGGCCAAAAGTGAGAGTCCTCCAACTTCACTTTTCCTTTTTAAGATGTTTCTGGCTATTCGGAACCCCTTACCCTTCCAAATAAATTTGATAATCATGTTTTTCATTTATTTAAAAAATGCTGTTGGAATTTTTATTGGGATTGCATTGAATCTGTATATCGATTTGGGTAGAATCAATTCTTAATGATATTTAGTCTTCCAATCCATGAGCATGGAATGTTCTTCCAATTATTTAGGTCTTTTTTAAATTTCTTTTAACAATGAGTTGTAGTTCCTGAATACAAGTGCTTTGCATCAGTGGTTAAGTTTATTCCTAAATATTTGATTCTTTTAGTCACTATTGTAAATGGAATTTTTCCTTTGACTTCCTCCTCAGATTGCACATTACTAGTGTCTTTTAGTCTATTTCATCTAATATAAGCATAGGTAATCTGTTTTTTTTTTTGTTGTTTGTTTTTGTTTTGTTTTGTTTTGGTTACTGAGTATGTGGAATTTCTTTTTTGAGCCTTTCACTTTCAATTTATTGGTATCCTTGGGTCTAAGGTGAGTCTCTTGCAGACTGCATATAGGTGGCTCATATTTTCTTATCCATTCCACCAGTCTGTGTCTTTTGATTGGGGAGTTTAATCCATTAACATTCAATGGTATTACTGTAAAGGCACCCATTTTGACCTTTGGGTTTAATATGTCATATTTTATTTTCAACACTCTTTTGAGACTTTTAGTTACTTTTACTGATATAACCTTCATTTCTAGACTCTCTTCCAAGCCTCTCTCACCTGTCTTATCTTTTCAGACTGTAGCAGACCCTTTAGTATGTCCTGCAAAGCCAGTCTCTTGGTTACAAACTCTCTCAGTTTCTGTTTATCTGTGAATATTCTAACTTCACCCTCATTTTTTAAAGACAGTCTTGCTGGATATAAGATTCTTGGCTGGAAGTTTTTCTCTTGCAGTATTTTAAATATATCATACCACTCTCTTCTTACCTCAATGGTTTCTGATGAGAAATTGGCACTTAATCTTATTGGGTATCCCTTATATGTTATGCATTGCTTTTCTCTTTCTGCTCTCAGAATTCTCTCTTTGTCTTTGGCATTTGACATTCTGATTAGTATGTGTCTTGGAGTTGGTCTATTCGGATTTATTCGGATGGGAATACATTGTGCTTCTTGTACATGGATATCCATGTCTTTCAATAGGATTAGGAAGTTTTCTACCTTTATTTCTTCAAATATTCCTTCTGCCCCTTTTTCCTTCTCTTCTCCTTCTTGGACACCCATGACACACATGTTTGTACATCTCTTACTGTTGTTTAGTTCCCTGAGACCTTGTTCAATTCTTTCCATTCTTGTCTTCATCTGTTCTTTTGTATGTTCACTTTCAGAGGCCGCTTTCTTCAAGCTTACCAATCCTTTCTTCTGCCTCTTCAAATCTGCTATTATATGATTCCAGTGTATTTTTAATTTCATTTATTGCATCTTTCATTCCCATAAGATCTGCTATTTTTCTATGTATACTTTCACATTCTTCTTTGTGCTCATCCAATGTCCTCTTAATATCCTTAATCTCTTTAGCCATCTCATTGAATTTATTTAGGAGATATGTTTGAAATGTATGATTAGTTGTCTCAAATCCTTTGTCATCTGGAGACATATTTTGTCCCTTTAATGGGCCATATCTTCCTGTTTCTTGGTGTGGATTGTAATTTTTGGTTGGTGACTTGATATCTGGCTTACAAGATGTATTTATTCTGGGTGCAGTTTCTCTCTTTAGTTTAGGGCTTTCTTGCCCTTTCTCTCTTACTGTTTGTGTAGTAGGAGCTGAGGATGTAGTTGGTGCTGTAAGCTGCCCACATTGCCCAAGGGACAGATGAAGCTTTCCCCAACTTTCTCCTTTGCCAGGGATAGAGACAGAGCCACAGCCATGTGAAATAATCCAAGTCATGCAGCCCTAGTCTCTAGTTGCCCAGAGAGACTGATGAAGCTTCATGCCCCTTCTTCCCTTGCCTGGAGCAGGGATGGAGCTGAAGGTGTGGGCAGCAGTCTATTCCATGCAGGTCCAAAATGACTGCAGTTAGCCCGGTAGACTTCCGACTATTCAGTCTGTGTCAGCCAAATGTACCTGCAGTTACTGGAGAGGCTGGTGCAGGGCCTGCCAGCCTCCTCCTTGCTAGAGGTGGGACTGAAGCCTGGGTTGGGCTTCAGTCCATCTGGGTGAAAGAAACCGGTCCCTACCATCACTGTGATTTTCAATCAGCCCTGCCTGCAGCTACCAGCCCCCCTCTGACCGGGACAGGCCCAAACCCCAGCTGTTCCTAGGTTTATACTCCATCCAGCTGAACCCACCAATCAGTAGCTGAAGTCGGTGGCCAACTATCTCTCCCTCCTCCGTTTTTGGGAAATGGAGCCTCCAACTCCAGCCACAGAACAGCTCCCAAGGCAGCTTGTGCCATCAGAGTAGAATGATCACCAGCCTCTGTGGCATAGCCTGTATTTTCCTGGAGAGGCGGGTGCAGGTAACCCAAGGTTCTTCCCTGCCAGAGATGGGGCTGGGGCTTAAGCTAGAGCTTCAGTCTGATCTGGATGAAAAGAAGTGGGTCCCTACCATCCCTGATTTTCAGTCCACCCCACTTCCCCTCATGCCAGGGGCAGTTAAAATGGCAGCTACGGGCCTCTTTCGACTTGGACAGGTTCAAACTTTAGCTGTTCTTAGGATTATTCTTTAGCCTGCCAAATTTACTAATCAGTAGCTAAAATTTGTGCCCAACTGTCTCCTCCTCCCTTGTTTTTGGGAAGTGAAGCTCCCAATTCCAGCCACGGAATAGCTCCCAAGGCGGCTTATGCTGCCAGTGGAAGATGGGCACCAGCCTCCACATCGTGGAGTGCTCTACTTACAGATCTTCTCTGCAGATGTGCAGTCTCCTCCTTCCATTCTTTCAAGGATGTTGCAGGATGCTCTTCTGGTCTCCTGGAGCCCCCAGACAGGTGCTTTAGGTAGCTCTAGGTGATTACTAATTGCCCTGTAGCACAAGCTGACTCTAGGAGCTCCTTATTCTGCTGCCATCTTGCTGGTTGTCTGAATCCCCTATATTTTTTAATGTAACATGAATGTAATCTAAGCATCTTTTTAAAAATTAAAATTAAAAAGTATATTTTAAAAACTTTTGTAAAATGATAAATACAAGAAACTTGATCAAGACTGATCAAGAGGGGAGTGAGTGTAGCTCAGTGGTTGAGCACCTGCTTCCCATGTATGAGGTCCCAGGTTCAATCCCCAGTACCTCCTTAAAAAAAAAGTCTGATCAAGAAAAAGAGAAAAGACCCAAATTCTCAATATCAGGAGTGAAAGAAGGGACATCACTACAGATTCCATAGATAAAAGGATTAGTAGGGAGAAATCATGAACCATTTTATGCCAATAAATTCAATCCCATAGATGGAATAAGCAAATTTCTTGAAAGACACCAACTACCAAAATTCACTTAAAAAGAAATGGATAACCTGAATAATCCTGAATAAATAAATTGAATTTACAGCTAAAAGCTTCATACAAAGACATCTCCAAGCCCAGATGGCTTCATTGGTGAATTTTTCCAGACATTTAAGGAAGAAATAATGCCAGTTGTACACAAACTCTTTCAGAAACACTTGTTATGAAGTCATCATTACTCTAATAGAAAACCAAAGAAAGTAAACTATAGATCAATATCACTTATATACATAGCAAATCAAATGCAACCATATATGTATGTGTTTGCGTATGTTTCTATATAAATGTATATATGTGTTGAGGCATGTATATATGTGTGTATAAAAGATAATTCACCATGACCAGGTAGAGTTTATACCAGAAATATAACCTGGGTTTAACATTTGAAAATTCAATCAATGTAATTCACTGTTAATAGAATAAAGAAGAATCATATGATAATTTAAATAGGTGAAGAAAAAGCATATGAAATATTTTAATATCCATTCCTGGTTTAAAAAAACTATCAGTAAATTAGTAATAGAAAGGAACATCTTCAACCTGATGAAGTGTATCTATGAAAAAACTATAGCCAACATCATATTTAATGGTGAAAGATAGAATGTTTCTCCCCTAAAATCAGGAACAAGGCAAGGATGTCTACTCTCACCACTTTCATGCAATGTTGTATTGGAAGTTCTATCCAGTCAGTGCAGTAAAACCCAGTAAGAAGTAAAAAGCATACAGATTGGAAAGGGAAAAGTAAAATGACTTTTATTCACAGACAACATGATAATCTATATAGACAATCTTAAGGAGACCACAAAAAATTCCAATAAGATTGCAAGATACAAAGTCAATATAAGAAATTCAACTGCATTTCTATGTACAACAAGTAGTTGGAAATTGAAAGTTTGTAAAAATTACTTACAATAGGATCAAAATTATGAAATACTGAGAGAAATATTTTAAAAATATGTGCAAGAGCCATACACTGAAAATTACAAAACATTCCTAAGAGAAATTAAAGAGGATCTAAAGAAATAGAAAGATATCCCATGTTCATGGAGCTGAAGACTCAATATTGTTTAAATGACACTTGTCCCAAAAATAATGTTTGTAGTCAAATATCAAAATTCCAGCAAGCTCTTGTTTTAAGCAATACATTTGCGGTATTCATTATGGCAGCCCTAGGAAACTAACATACCTTGCTATATCTGATTATGTTTTCATTATCTCTTATTCTTTTGTTTTTCTAACTATTAGTCTGTTGGAAAGCACATATTGAAATATTTTCACTTTACCATTTACTTAGTTAAAACCCAGAATGGCACCATGTTCAAAACCCATTGTTCTACTTTTCTGTTTAATTTGACTTGTTAAGTGTATTTTTCTCAAAAAAATAATAGGCATTTTTTAAAATTCTTTTGGGAAGTTAGATAATACCTTCCTTTTCTCTTTCTAGGTTTGCTGCTTCTATGTCTCGGCTTAAAAGAGAAAGTAACAAACCACAAAAAGCCAATCAACAAAAAGAAACACTTTATCACTGCCCAACTCCAGGTAAATTGAGTTCAGCCTATTTTTTGTTTGTTTGTTTTTAGAATTAAAATATTAGCCAAACTAATTAACTTAAATTTTTGTTCAAATAAGTTTTAATATGTGAGACCTAATGCTTGCATAACCTTTTAAAAGTTGCTTTAACGCTTTCTGGCTAAAAAAAATAAATTTAATAAATTAATTACATATGAATTGGAGCCCCAAAAAGAATGAATTCTTATGCTTTCAAGCTCACTGTACCTTAATAGGTTAATATACAATTAGAAATTTTAAGGCTAAGTTTCAAAATATATAAAAGCAGCCAAAACAAGCAAACAAAATTCTAATAAACTGATTCCTAAAACTCATTGTGTATTCCAAGATATTTGCAATATGGCCAATAAGAAAGGAATAAAGTTAGTTAAGTTCTTTATGTTCTTTTTAAGAGTAATGTTTTTCAAAGAAACTGTGTTAGTTGTTGGGATGGATTGAGGGTGGGTCTTGAGCAGGAGAGAGAGCTGGTAACTTGAAATGCAAACCATCTGGTATAGAGGAAAAAGCATGATATTTGGGGTCAAAGAACTTGGGGTTAGAAACCAACTTTATATAATTATGGGGAAGTCACTTAACCTCTGAGCTTCAGTTTATTCATCCTCAGCTAGTACTGGATTCATAGATGTTCAATAAATATTAGTTTCTAATATCCTGCCCAATCTCATGGATTCTTGTGACTGAATGGCTCTATACATGTGAAAATTCTTTGTAAATTGGAAGGCACTGTAAAGTATTAGTGTTTTAGTTTCCTTGGCTACTCAAGAAAATACCATAAATGGATCAGCTTAAACAATGGGAATTTAATGGTTCATGGTTTTCTGGACAGGAAAAAGTCCAAATCAAGGCATCATCAAGGTAGTGTTCTTTCCTACAGCACTGTGATGTTCTGGGGCTGGCTGCTGGTGATCCTTGGTGGTCCTTACTTTGTCACATGGAAAGACACATAGAGTGTCTCCTGGTCTCTTCCTCCTCTTCTGGATTCCTTTGATGTTCAGCTTTTTCCTGCTCCCTCTGTGGCTTTCTCTCTGTGTGTCTGAATTTCATTCTCTTACGAAGGACTCCAGTAATAGGAGTAAGACCCATCCTAGGCCATACCTTAGCTTAAGTAACCTCATCAGAACATCCTACTTATAATGGGGTCACACCAACAGGAATGGATTATGTTTAAAGACATGTTTTTCTGGGATATATACAGGTCCAAACCACCACACTCCACCCTCTATCCCCAAAAAGACTTGTTATTTCTACATGCCAAATATAATTTATCACAATATCCCAAATATAATCTATCACAATATCCCTAGTCTTAAATCATTTTAATAACAATGCTAAGTACAAAGTCTAATGAAAATCAGCTATGGGTATGTTCTGCCCTGGAGCACAAGTCCCCTCTGTAGACCTGTGGAATCTAGAAAACATCTGCTTCCAATATATAATGGAGGAACAGGCATAGGTAAACATTCCAATTCCAAGAGGGAGAAATTGGAAAGAAAACAGGGTTCTCACTCTTTTTTGAGCCCCCACAATTCTTCCAGCCTCCACCTATTATACTATTCCAAAGCCATTTCTACCTTCTTGGTATTTGCAATAGTAGAACCCCTTTCCTGGTACCTAAATCTGTTCTAATTTCCTTGGCTTTTCAAGCAAATACCATGAAATGGGTCAGGTTAAACAATGAGAATTTACTGGCTCATGGTTTTGAGGCTAAAAGAAGGCATCATCAAGGCAATGCTTTCTTCCCAAAGACTGTGGTATTCTGGGGCTGGATGCTGGTGATCCTCAGTACTTAGCTTATTATATGGTAAGGCACATGGCGACATCTCCTGGACTCTCCCTTCTCTTCTGGTTCCATTGATGTTCAGCTTCTTCCCCCCTGTGGCTTTATCAACATCTGTCTGAGTCTCATTCTGCTTGTAAGGGACTCCAGTAATAGGATTAATACCCATCCTGGGCCACACCTTAACTGAAATAACCTCATCAAAAGGCCCTACTTACAATGGGTTCACAGCCACAAGAATGAATTCAATTTAAGAACATGTTTTTCTGGGGTACATACAGCCCTAAACCATCACAATTAGTTACTGTTTTTCCTATCACTTGTCCTTTAGTCACAACAACATATAAATGCCAGGCACAGGCAATAATCTGCATCTCAGTGATTCTCCAAGGGTCCTGCTCCCATATCTCCAACTTTCTTTGCTCTGGCTCAGTATCTACTTCTGACCCTCCTCCTTGTTTTGGTGTGCCACTGATTTCCTCCTCTAAATTACCAGCCTCAGTCTTGTTCATTCAGCTCTGTTTTCTCCCAGAGTTCTGGGCATATGCAAGAACTTGTAAGAAATCTTGTCTCCTTTAGCCTTACCTTCTTCTTCCTCCATGATTTCTCTACTCCTCTTTACAATCTTGCCTTTCCAACCAAGATTTTTGTTGTTGTTTATCATGCAGTAAACTAATGCAGGATATCAAAGGGAAGTATGCCATAGAAAAGAAATAAACTTTGGGTCTTCTCTTTTGCAGAAAGAGTTAGCATGTCATAGATCACCAGTGAGAACTCATGTGAGATATAGGAGGTAGAAGTGAACACGTGCCTCTTTCACATATCAGGCATGACAGCTTGCTCAGACACAGCAGTTTCACACGTCACTTCACAAACTTTCATTACACAAACATAGTGCCTTTAGAAATATCTCTATGAACTTGTAATTTGTATTCCTACTATGAGTGGCTAGATGTGTGCAGCTCCTTGTACTTCCCCATCAACTCTGGGTTTTCTCATTTTTGTCTGCATGTCAGGCATGCCGTAGGTAGAGACTGTTTTTCCAGCTCTCCAGTTCTGGCCTTCCAGACTTTCATCCTAACTCCCCCTTCCTCCAGGTCCTCCCACATCTATATAAGCCCTAATTCCTATATGAAACCCCTCACTCTTGTATTACTTGTACTGTCTCTGTCTTCCTAAATGAACCCAGAGTGACACAAGAGTAAATGGAAATAAACAGTTTGAACAATAATCAGAGCTCAACAATAATCAGAGTTTGAACATCTTCACTAATGAAATTATTTTAAGACTCAAAAAACAAATCGTAAGAAGAGGAGCTTCCAATATCCATGCTGAGAAATGCTTAGGGACTACAAAACATAAAGCAATTAGAATTAATGCTTACGTAACTTATTTTATTAAAGTAGTAACACAGTCCCCATCTTTTTTTATTGATTCCAGCCACCAAATCCAAGCCTTCACAGAGGGATTTATAACACGTAAGATTTTCTGGAGGAAATAAGTTCAAAATAATATCTGTTTTTCTATATTATGAGGAAACGTTTGTTTTTGCACTATGTCCTGCTAATCTAGCCAGGTCTTCTCTTTATGCTTCCTGGGAGTTTTTTGTTTTTGTTTTTGTTTTTATTTTGTCTTGTTTTGTTTTAACAGGTTAGGAACTAAGAGGGCAAATGGTCAAGGCGATAGCTCCCAACATTCATTCTACCCTGGTGTCATCTCATCATGGTAATCCCATTTCCCATGCCAGTGACTAGTTTAGGAATGGGATGTGACACAATCCTGTTTGAGAGAAAATATTCTGGGGGCTTCAGGTGATAATTTTCCTACTTTTGAAAATGAAACTCTGCAGAAAAGACTTCCTTTTTTGCCTCTAGATGTTGCCATGTTTGGTATGAGGACTAGAAGGGCCACATCTTTCTTGTTATAAGCCTGAAAATGAAAACACCACCAAAGACGGCAAATCAGAACAATGGGAAAAATCTGTGTCCTTAATGACATGTTGAGTCAGGGTCTCATTCAAACCTGCTCTCCCTCTGGCTTTCTTCTTTGGTGAGATACAATATGCATGTACAAGTTACTGCAGCTCACTCAGCTTCAAGTTCTTCATCTGTGAAATAAGGATAATAATACCTGCCCACCAGGAGGGTTGTGTCCAAGTTAAATAGTATTATACATATAGACTGCTTAGCACAGCATCTGGAACATTGTAAATGCTGAACTGTCAACTCAGATTTAATTTTAAACTTGTCATGTCCTCTAATATCTTTGCACCTTGGGATGTGCTGTTTTCACTATCTAAAATGCCCCTGCTTCTCTTCTTTGCTTTTCATTACCAATTGTTTCTCAGCTTTCAAAGTCTAAGTCTGTTTTCACTTTTTCTGGGAAGCTTTTCTGTTATTTTCCAGACATAGTGATTCCCTCCTTGTGTTTCTGTTGCATTTACAGACATCTTTTCCCTTACATCTTAGCACTTAGTAGGTACTCAGTAAAAATACATGTTTTTGGTTTCTTTTGTTTTTTTTTTTAATTAAAGAAGTTGTGGTTTTACAGAAAAATCATGCATAAACTACAGGGTTCCCACATACTACCCTGGTATTAACACTTGCTTTGGTGTGGTACATTTGTTGCAATTGATGAAGCACATTTTTATAATTGTACTGTTAACTATAATCCATGGTTTAACTTAGGATTCATTCTTTGTGTTGTGTAGTTTCATGCATTTTTAAAAAAATATCATTCTAGTAACATATATACAAACTAAAAGTGCCTCTTTTAACCACATTTAAATATCTAATTCAGTGATGTTAATTACATTCACGTTGTGCTACCATCACCACTATTCATTAACAAAACTTTAAAATCAACCCAAATAGAAACTCTATAATTTAAGCATTTTCGCCCCATTCCCTATCCCCAACCAAGCTCCTGGCAACCTATACTCTAGATTTTGACTCTATGAGTTTGCTTATTCTAACTATTTCATAACAGTGAGATCATAAAGTATTTGTCCTTTGGGGTCTGGTTTATTTCACTCAACATGATGTCTACAAAGTTCATCCATGTTGTCTCATGTATCAGAACTTTTCTTTTAGGACTGAATAATATTCCATTGTATGTATATACCACATTTTGTTAATCCATTCATCAGTTGATGGACACTTGGGTTGCTTCCATATTTTGGCAATTGTAAATAATACCACTGTGAACATCAGTGTGCTAATATCTGTTCAAGTCCCTGCTTTCAATTCTTTTAGGTATACACATAGAACTGGAAATGCCAGGTCATATGGTAACATACTTAGCTCTCTGAGAAACTGCTGAACTGTCTTCCACAGTGGCTGTAGCACTTTACATTCCCACCAGCAATGGATGAGTTTCCCATTTCTCTAAAACACTTGTAATCTTCCATTTTTAAATAATAGCCATTCTAGTGGGTGTGAAATGGTATCTCACTGTGATTTTGATTTTGATTTCCCTAATGGCTAATGATGTTGAGCATCTTTTCATGTATTGTGGATATGTGGTATCCAAATATTTTCTTCCATTGTGTTTTACTTTCAAAAATTGTTGTTTTACTTTCACGATAAAGTCCTTTGTTGTATAAAGGTCCTTTAATTTTCATGAGGTCTCATTTATCTACTTTTCTTTTGTTGTTTGTGATTTGGGTGTAAAGTCAAAGAAACCATTGCCTAACACAAGGTCCTGAAGATGCTTTTGTATATTTTCTTATAGGAGTTTGAGAGTTCTGGCTCTTTTATTTAGGTCTTTGATTCATTTTGAGTTGATTTTTCTATATGGTGTGAGGTAGGGTTTCTATTTTCATTCTTTTGCAAATGGAAATTCAGTTTTCCCAGCACAATTTGTTGAACAGACTATTCTTTCCCAATTGAGTGATCTTTGCCACCTTGTCAAAAATCAGTTGGTCATAAATATGAGGGTTGATTTCTGGACTCTCAATTCATTCATTGGTCTATATGTCTGTCCTTGTGCTAGTGCCATGCTGTGATGGTTTGAAGCTGTATGTACACCAGAAAAACATGTTCTTAAATCTAATCCATTCTGGTGGGTGTAAACCCACTGTAAGTAGGATCTTTTCATAAGGCCAGCCCAAGGTAAATGCAAAGTGCAGAGTACTCCCTGTCTTTTCTGGGCCTGTATCTTTTCCTGGGCTTGTGCTTGCTAGAGGCCTTAGGAATTCCCCCTATTTAGAGGAGTTTGAATGCCCCCTCTATTTCCCTAAACAGAACTTCTCCTTCTCCTGAGTCTTCCACTGCAGAGCTTAAAGCAGGTAAGCCTTTGCCCCAGGCTGTCCACATCAATTGTTTTTTATACTGCCTTCTTGTCTCAAGTTGCTTTTGCTTGGAGAGAAAATTCTGGGAGGGAGAACACACAGGAGAAGAGTTTCCCAAGTCAGTCTTTCCCAGCCGTATTAAGGCCAGGGACCTTCAAAGGGAGTACCAGCTGGCTCCAAACTGTCCTTGGGAAGGGATGTGGGAGGGGCTAGGCTTCTTCCTTGGTTCCCCAAAGCTGTGCTTTCTTGGCTCAGCTCCTGCCCAACCAGTGCAGCCCTTCAATTGTCTTCTGCAGCTCTGAGGAAGTGACCAACTTTAAGTCTGCACCTCTATTGCCTTTGTCTGAGGCAGGTTGGAACAATGTCTGTCCTCAGAGCTCCAGGCCCCTAGTAATCCAAAATAGCTAATTAAAGACAGTGATCAACAATTGCTCCCTCCCCTCCTAGGATCTTGGGAAAGTGGAATTTTATGGCCCTCTCTGGTACCAGCAAGCTACTTCAGAGGCTGGACCCCACTGCAGCCTGCCACAAAAGTGGGGAATGGGTGCTGATAACCACCACATGGAGAGAGCAATTTACTGGTATTAACCAAAATTTACCGGCCTGTTTTCCTGGATACTGTACAGTGTTCTACTGGACTCCAGAGTTTTTAAATAGTTGATTCAGACAGTTCCTGCTTGTTTAATAGTTATTCTGGTGGAGGGACTGATTCCTGGAGCTTCCTCCTCTGCCATCTTCTCAAAATTCCCCTGGTAAATACATATTTAATGAATCAAACAACAAAGTATAAAAAGGCTAAACAAAATGGAAAGAATGATTTATTAAAAAAAGTTAATTGTAAAATGTGAAATTTAGAACATTTGAAAAGGGTGCTTGAATTCACTCAGATGACCTTAGAGTATTATGCTACAAATGCAGGAGCACTCTCTTTTCATTGTTTTTCCGGCCATATCTATTAAATTTCTGTTTTTCATATTTCACACCATAGATCAAAATTCTCTTGAGTCACCAGCTGAAACAGATTTTGTCACAAAGATTGATATAACAGGAGAGAGTTGGAACTATCAAACTTCACCAGAGGATGAAGACTCTGATAGTTCATGGGAAGAAGAAGTGGACAATCTTGTTACCTGGGTCAACGCTCTCGATACAAATATCTTAGAAGATTAAGCCTAATACTCCAGGATTAAAAAAAAATAAACAGCCACAACCACATCTTAAATTCATGAAGTGACTTTGGGAAGCCCTCAGAACTTGAGTTCCAGTCTTTTCAGGTTGATCTCATTGTCTCCTGCAAGTACAAATACAAGTCATTGAACATATTGCTTTCAATTTTTTTAGCTCTACTTCTTTGTTTGGAACTAAGTTTGTCAATTTAGGGCTGCTCATCATTGTATTACAATCAATGGTATTATACTCCCACAGCTGTTAGGTGATTAGATGTGAGTTATGGACAGGCAGGCCATGGGCCAGAAAGAGGCTTGGATAGAAGCGGAGCACTTAGAGGCTTGGCATTACCTCAATTAAAGGAATCTGTACATTTATCTACATCCCCCCTGGCTTCTTGCCTTGTTCCCTCCATACTCAGCAGATAAGTCATCACCTCCCACCACTTTCTTCTACAGTTTTCTCCCAGAGTACATGCTGTTTCCTCTTACACCTTTACCAACTGTCCCATCAGTTTCTGATATCGTCATTCTCTCCCTCTCTAGTTGCTGTGTTGCCTCAGCCTGTAAATAAGCTCAGGTCTTTCCTCTTCTATACTTCCCTCCTTGACCCTGCATCTCCACTTCTCCTAGTACTATTTCACTTATATTTTCTCAGTCAGACTTATTAATAGTATATTGTTTGTTCTCTTTATTTCATTACTTCACTTCATATTTGCACCCACTGCACAATAAAATCTACCTTCTGTTCATTCTCCACTAAGATTTTCTAGGATCATCAAAGAGTTCCATATCACCAAAACTCAACAGTTGCCTTATCTTACTGGGCATATAGCTTGTATGTGATAGTATTGATCACTCCCTTCTTTTTAAATAATTGCCTTACCTTCCTAGAGACTTTTTTAAGGCTAACCCAAATACACACATACCTGTCTCCCCACAAACACCACAGTTGCACATACACCTGTCTTAGATCTAGTTATTAATTAGATATCGACCTTATTAAAAGGCAAACTGATTTTAGTTCTAGGAAAGAAAATAAAAGTTCAATTACAGGTACTCTAGACTCTTGGTTCTTCCCTGGATAGCTAGATGTTTCCAAGACTGCCCGTGATAGTTCATACAATAGGGTCCCCAACTGATTGTAGTGCCTGACACTTTTGTTATTCCCGCCAAACCAGAACCACAGAATTCTGGCAGCTATCCCAGAGGTCCCTCTCCTTTTGTCAATGCCACAGTACAGCCAAGAACCAACTTCACAACTCCCACCCTACTTGATAATAATTCAGAGCTATTCTAAATGGCCCATTCCATATCATAGAATGTAATTTTTTTTTTTTAGAATGTAAATTGAAAGATATGTTTTGCTAATGGTCACACCAACAGAGTCCTGGATGCAGATTTGCATTCTAGGAGCACAAACATGTAAACAGTAAACAGATAAACTGCAGTCGCCAAGAAATTAAACCCAAAAAGACCATGAAAGTCAACCAAAAATACATCCATGATATCATCTGCCACATATTATATTTTATTCTTTCTATTTAATAAATCTTGGGACAAAGAAGTTACAGTTTTGCTTTCTTTTTCTGCAACATTAAAGCCTGCAGATGGAGTAGGGGTTGTAGGGAAAGATGGGGGTTAGGAGAGTAGAGAACAAGTCTTTGGAATAGAGACATTAGTAAGTAGAACAAGATAGTTTATTTAATTACCCTCAGTATATCTCTGACTCTGTTCTGGGTGTCCCACAGGGATTTCCTTGCTACCCATAGCCCTTGGTGAAAGATTCTTTTGAGTTCTAGCCCAGTGCTCTCCTCTACACATTTTTCTTGGTCAATCTCACTGCTATCAGAGTTATAACACCCACCCATGTTCTCATTCTCTGATCTTTTTTCTGTCTGCCTAAAATTGCATCTTCACTTCAAAGTCTCACAAGCATATGGAGCTAAACATGCCCCATCCTAAACTCATTTCTTCTTCTTCTTCTTTCCACCTCAGTAGACCTCCTCTTACCTCTTATGCTCCTTCTTCCAAATAATGAAACAATCCCAAGTTAAAAACTTGGAAATGACTGTAGACTTCTTTCTTTCACTTAATGACCAATCACCAGGACTTGCAATATTGTCTTTTAGATGTTTCAAATCAATCTTCTCATCCATATCCTTACCATTATTTTCCATTCTGAAGTCTTTTTAATCTATAGATGAGATTATACTTTTCTTTTATGACATTACTCACCTTTCTAAAATAATTCAGAGACTCTCTGCCTAATAGATAATGTCTAAATCCTAATGACCTCATGAGCCAGCTCTCACCCATCTTTTCCAATATTTCTGCTACCAGTCCCTGCCTCGTGTCTAATGTTAGCAAATTCCTTATGTTTCCTCCATATACCATGATCTTTCTTCTTCCCTGCCTTTGCTTATGGTATTTCTTCTGCCTAGAATGCTTTTCCCTTCTCTACTTGGCCAACTCCTATTCATTCCCTAAAAATCAACTCAGGCATCATCTCTACAAGCCACTTCCATGTTCCATACACCCTACCCCAGGCTGGGCTAAATGTTGATCTCTCTATGGGTCCCATAGCACCCTATATATATTTCAGCTAAATTATATTGAAACAGTCTGTTTTCCCATCTGACTCATCAAACCTTCATAGTAAGCCTTGCCAGTAGACTCCATTTTAAAGATATTCCATAATATAGAAGCCCTCATACCAACAGCTACTATAATTTCTCCATCTCAAATAAAAACTATTTCCACTATCTCAGAATCTGCTGCTAAAAAATAAACTTGGTAATTTCAACAAATCAGTGAATTCAGAAGTAACAAAAATGAAAGTTTTTATTAATAAGCAAAAACACCTTGAAAGAGTTGATTCTGGAAGATTTTTTTGAAACAGCTTTACTGAGGTATGACTGTTATGTGATAAATTGAGCTATTTAAAATATATAATTTGATAAAATATATACCCATGAAACTATCAGTACTATCAAAATTATGAACACATCTGTCACCCCCCCAAATTTCCTCATGTACCTTTGTAATTGCTCCCTCTTATCCCTTCCTGCCTGCCCCTCTTCTTATTTCCAGGCAACCACTGATCTGTTTTTTGTCATTATAAATTAGTTTTCATTTTCTACATTTTTTCTAAGTGGAATCATTCTGTGTGAACTTTTTTACTGTCTTTCATTCAGCATAATTATCTTGAGAATCATTTATGTTGTTGCATATTTATCCTTCTATTTTAATTGCTATGTAGTATTCCACTATGTGGATATGCCACAATTTGTTTGTCCATTCACCCCGATGGACATTGTAGTTGTTTTTAGTTTGGGGTTATTACAAATATAAAAGCTGCTATGACTAACACATCCACATGGATCAGGCCCTTGTGTAATTCTTACTTTTGAGTGTGGGAAGATCCTGTGGCTAATTTCTAGCCAATAGAATATGGCAAAAATTATGTGATAGTCATTCCTATGGTTTTGTTATATCATATAAGACTTTTTTAGAAGATAGGAGAGAGATTCTGACACCTTAGTCCTACAACCACATGGAACTGAATTCTGCCAACAACCATGTAAGCTTGGAAAAGTCCTTGTGTTTCAGAAAGGAACATAGCCCAGCCAACAACTTGATTGCAGCCTTGTGAGTTCCTGAGCACCCAGCTAAGCCATGCCCAGACTCCTGACCCATGGAAACTGTGAGATAATAAATGTATGTTGTTTTAAGCTGCTAAATTAATGGTAATTTGTATGCAGCAATAGAAAATTAATATAGATGATATGAACATTTGTGTTCAAATCTTTGATTGGAAATATGTCTTATTTTCTCTTGGGCAAATACCAAGAAGTGGAATAGCTGGCTCATATAATATGTATATATTTAACTTTTAAAGAAATGGACAAATTATTTTCCAAAGAAGTTTTACCATTTTACATTTCCACCAGCACTTTGTATAGTAAATTTGACATGTTAGCCATTCTAAAATGTGTGTAATGGCATCTCATTGTGGTTTTAATTTAAATTTCCCTGTAGACTATGATGATGAGTATCTTTTCAAGTGCTTATCTGACATCTTTATATCGGCTTTGGTGAAATGTCTGTTAAAATCTTTTGCCCATTTTATTAGGTTGTTTTCCTATTATTGAGTTTTGAGAATTCTTTATATA
Source organism: Cabassous unicinctus (assembly GCA_029593785.1). Lineage (NCBI taxonomy): Eukaryota > Metazoa > Chordata > Mammalia > Cingulata > Chlamyphoridae > Cabassous > Cabassous unicinctus. The sequence continues at coordinate 43,899 of JAQZBX010005611.1, forward strand.
TTCTGAATATCAGTCCTTTGTCAGATAAATGATTTGCAAATATATGATTTGCAGAGAAGTGACCAGTCTGTCATCTGTCTTTTCATTCTTTTAACAGTGCCTCTTAAAGAGCACATTTTTATGAAGTCCAGTTTATCTCATTTTTTTTTTCTTTTATGGGTTGTGCTTTTAGTGTTGTATCTAAAAAACCTGATCCAAGATCACAAAGATTTTATCTTATTTCTTGTAGAAGTTTTATATAAAATTTTACATTTTACATTTAGGTCTATAATCCAATTTGAGTTAATTTTTTCATATGATGCAAACAATGGGTCCAGGGTTTGGGAGCAGTTTGCATATGGGATATTAAGTTGTCCATTTGTTGAAAAGATTATCATTTCTCTACTGAATTGTCTTAGTGCCTTTGTTGAAAATTAGTTCTGCATATATGTGGTTCTATTTCTGGACTGTAAATTTTGTTCCATTGATCTATTTGTCTTTACACCAATACCACACTGTCTTATTATAGCTTTATAATGAGTCTTAAAATAAGTTAATATTAGCTCTCCAATTTTGTTCTTTTTCTAAGTTGTTTTGCCTGTTCTAGACCTTTTGCATTTCCATTTGAATTTTAGAATCAGCTCATCAATTTCTACAAAAAATCATGTGGTGATTTTGGTTGGGATTACACTGAATCTATGGATCAATTCAGGGAGAATTGACAACTATGCTGAGTCCTCCCATCTATTAACTCTCCATTGATTTGGGTTTTCTTTAATTTCTCTTAGCAATTGTTTCATAGTTTTCAGTTGACTACGTCTTGCATAACTCTTGTCAGAATTTTCATTATGTATTTCATATTTTGATACTGTTTTAAATAACATTATTTTAAATTTCCATTTCCAATTGTTCTTTGCTAGTATATAGAAATACAATTGAGGTTTTGCATGTTGATCTTGTATCCTGCAACATCACTAATCTCACTTATTAGTTCTAGTAGCTTTTTTGTAGATTCCACCAGAATTTCTAAATAGACAATCATGTCATCTGCAAATAAAGACAATTTTACTCCTTCCTTTTTAATTTAGTTTCTATTTCTTGCCTTATTGCACTGGCTGTGCCCTAGTACAATAGTGAAAAGAAGTGGAAGTGGACTCTGGTTTTGTTCCTGAACTTAATGGGAAACCTTTCAGTCTTTTGTCATTAAGTATGTTGTTAGCTGTAGATTTTCCAAAGGTAAACTTTATCAGGTTGAGAGTGTTTTCTGTTGTTCCTAATTTGCTAGGAGCTTTTATCATAAATGGAAGTTAGATTTCATCAAATGCTTTTACTGCTTCTATTGAGATGATCATATGGTTTCCTTTTTAATTAATTCCCTAATTTTATTTTATTTCATGGTAAATTAAATTGATTTTTAAAATATTAAACCATACCTAGAATTAACCCCACTTGGTCATGGTATATTATACTTTTATATATTGTTAATTTGATTGGCTAAATTTGTGTTTGGAATGTTTGCATTTCTGTTCATAAGAGAAATTGGCTACAGTTTTCTTGTCTTGAAATGACTTTGGTTTTGGTATCAGATTAATGTCCTTATAGAATGAGTTGGGAAGAATTCCTTCCTCTTTAATATTCTGGAAGAGTTTTTGTAGAATTGCTATTATTTATTCCTTGTAAGTTTGGTGGAATTCACTAGTGTAGCCATCTAGGTCTGAAGCTTTCATTATGGGAAAAATTTAATTACAATTTAATTTTTTAGTAATTAATTTTTATTTTTAAAAAAGCTTTAGATACATAAATGTTACACAAAAAATATAAGGGATTCCCATATGCCCCACTCCCTCCCCCTCCCACACTTTCCCACATAAATAACATCCTTCATTAGTGTGGTACATTTGTTACAATTGGTGAACCCATATTTTGAAGCATTGCTACTAACTATGGACTACTGTTTACATTATAGTTTATACTTCACTGCAATGCCATGCAGGACAAATCCAATGTCCCAAAAATGTCCCCATATTTTTTTCCCCTCTCCCATCCCTCAGAACCTTTGGTGACCACTGCCTTTACATCAACAATAAGAGTTCTTACATTGCTAGAATAATAAGTCTATAGTAGAAAAATAATGAGATATCCAGAAACTATAAGTAGGGCAGATAGCTCAGGAATTTGGCACCCTGTCAGTGGGCTTTACTTTGGAATTTATGCTCCTCAGTGTAACAGAGTTGGACTCATTTATAGGTTCTCTACACATGGCCCTTCTGCCCCTTTTATTTGAACCCATAATTAGCACTGTACTTGATAAATATATGTCCCAAAGACTTAAATCTTTGGTCCATCCATGTGCCAGTTGAGCCCTGATTTTCAGCAGAGTTGCAACACCTATCTCCAGTTTATTGGACTCACCCAAGACAACTAACAAGATGATGATGGACAATGCCCATCCCAAGGAACAGAGAGTGTCTGCAACTGCAAGCAAGATAGTTCCATCCATCTGCCCCATGGGATCTAAGGCCCTTCTCAATTAGAAGCAGAGTGGGCATCACCATCTGAAAATCCTCAAGATTGGGGAATGAACAATGGATAATTTAATTTTAAAAAATAAGTATTTGGTATTTAGGTTATCTATTTCTTCTTGAGTCACCTTGAGTAGTTTTTGTCTTTCAAGGAATTTGTCCATTTCATTAAGTGGTCAACTTTTTTGGCATAATGTTGTTTATAATATCCCCTTAGTAACCTTTTAATATCTGTAGAATATATAGTGATATTACTTCTCTCATTCTTGATTTTGGTAACTTACATCTCCTCTTTCTTACTGGTCAGTCTGGATAGAGGTTTAGCATTTTTATTGATCTTCTCAAAGAACTAGCTTCAATTTCATTTATTTTCTCTATTGTTTTCTGTTTTCTATTTTATTGGTTCTTACTATGATCATTAATATTTCTTTTGTTCTGCTTATTTTGGGTTTAATTTGCTCTCCTTTCCTTAATATCTTTAGGTAGAAGCTGAGGTCATTGGTTTGAGACCATTATTCTTTTCTACTACAGAATTTTAATACTATAAAATTTCCCCTTAGTTCTATTTTGGCAACTTCTCTCTAAATTTTATGTGATTTATTTTCATTTTCATTCCATTTAAAATACTTCTAATTTCCTTTTTGATTTTTCCTTATTTCATATATTATTTAGAAGTATTTTACGTTACAAATATTTGGAGATTTTCCAGAGATCTTTCAGTTAGAGATTTCTAATTTAATTCATACTTTGTATAACTTGATTCTTTTTAAATTTATTAATACTTGTTTAATAGCTCACAATATGGTCTATTTTGGCAAATGTGCCATGTACATTTGGAAAACATATATTCTGTTACTGTAAAGTAGGTAGTTCTATAAATGTCTATTAAGTCAAGTTGGTTGATTGTTGATCAAGTTTTCTCTATCTTCACTGATTTTCTATCTGCTTGTTCTATCAATTATTGAAAGAGGAGTGTTGGGCTTTCCAACTACAGTTGTGGATTAATCTATTTCTCCCATGAGTTCTATCAGTTTTTGCTTCTTCTGTTTTGAAGCTCTGTTATTAGGTATGTAAATATTTAGGATTGTTGTGTCTTTTTGATGAATGGGCCCAATTATCATTAGAAATGACTTTCTTTGCTTTGAAATCTACTTTATCAGATAATATTAACTACTCAGCTTTCTTTAGATTAGTGTTAGCATGGTATATATTTTCCTATCCTTTTACTTTTGACCTATTTGTATCTTTTTATGTACAGTGCATTTCTTGTAGCCAGCATGTGTTTGGGTCTTGTGCTCTTATTTAGTCTGATTATCTCTGCCTTTTATTTGGGGTGTAGACAATTTGCATTTAACTTGTTTATAAATATGTTTAGATTTAAGTTTATAATCTTGCTATATTTGTTTTCTCATTGTTTCCTTTGTCCTCTTTTTCTGCCTTCTTTTGGACTGAGCATTTTTAATTCTGTTTTATCTCTTTTATTTGCTTATTAGCTATCTTTTTGTTATTTTCATGGCTGCTTTAGGGTTTATAGTGTAGTATACATCTTTGGTATATTATAGCCTACTTTCACGTGATGCTATACCAGTTCAGTCTTGAACTTCCATTTCTCCCCTCCTGGCCTTTGTGCCATTGTTGTCATACATTTTACTTAAACTCCACAGTACTTTGTTATTTGTGTTGTTGCTTAAGAAGTCATTTATCTTCTGAAGGGATTTAAATAATAATTTTTAAATCTTATGTCTTTATCCACATTTCTGATGTTCTTCATTCCTTTATGTAGATATAGATTTCTATCTGGTATCATTTTCCTTCTGCCTGAAGGTCTTCTTTTAACATGTATCATAGTGTAGATCTGCTAGTGATGAGTTATTTTAGCTTTTTATATGTCTGAAAAAAGATTTTCATTTTTGAAAGATATTTTCACTAGGTATAGAATTACAGAGTGACAGAATTTCCTTTCTATGCTTTAAAGATATTGTTCCACTCTCTTCTCACATTGCTTCTGATGAGAAAGGTCCTTATCTTTGTTCTTCCATACCTAATGTCTTTTTTCTCTGGCTCCTTTTTAAAGTTTTCTCATTATGACTGGCTTTCAGAGAAAGCCAATTATGATGTGCCTTGGTATAGCTTTCTTCATGTTCATTGTGCTTAGGGTTCATTGAAATTCTTGGATCAGTGAGCTTATAGTTTTCACCAAATTTGGAAAATGTTTAGTCATTAATTCTTCAATTTGTTTATTCTGTCTGCCCTCTTCTTCTTCTCTTTAGGGGACTCCAATTACCTGTACCTCAAGCTTCTTGAAGTTGTCCCATAGCTCACTTAAAAAAAAAAATAGTATTTTTTCTTTCTGTGTTTCATTTTTGGGTTGTTTCTAGTTCTATGTCTTCCAGTTTACTAAATTTTTCTTCTACAATGTATAATCTGCCATTAACTCCTTCAGTGTATTTTTATGTCACATAAAGCCATTTTCATCTCTAGAAATTCAACATGTCTCTACTTAATTTCTTGACAATATGGAATACAGTTCTAATAACTATTTTAATGTCCTTGTCTACTAATTCTATATCTTTGTCCATTCTTGGTTGGTTTTGATTGATTAGTTTTTCTCCTAATTAGGGGTCATATTTTTTTTATTCTTGGTTTGTCTGATAACCTTTAATTGATGCCAGTCATTATGAATTTTATTCTTTGGGATGCTGGATTTTTTTTTTTTTTTGCATTCCTATAAGTATTCCTGAGATTTATTCTGGGATGTGAATAAGTTACTTAGTAACAGTTTGGTCTTTTCAGCAGGACTACAGCAATGTTTAGTCTAGGGCTAATAATTCCCCACTACTGAATCAAAACCATTCTGAGTTCTCTATCTTATACCCCATAAACTATGAAGTTTCCCAATCTGGCTGGTAGAAACAGACACTATAGAAGCCCTATGTGAATGTACGGTAAAATTCCCTCCAGCCCTTTTGTGTGGTTCCTTCCAAGGCCTAAGGAAGTTTCCTCACGTGAGTACACTGATCTCTGTGGAATACTCAAGGAGAAGGCTTTGTGGCTTTACAGAGCTCTCTCTCTGCAGCTCTCTCCACTCCGGTATCCTAGCTTGCATACTCTAGCTGCCTTGGTCTCCCTGGGCTCTGTCAGCTTTGTCTTCCCACTCAGGGAGTCCTCCAGGCTCAGCCTAGGTTTACTCTTCTTACACTATGACATGGAAACTCTCTCAAGGAAGTAAACCAGAATAGTCATCAGGATCACCTCATCACATCTCTCAGGGATCACTGTCTTCATTGTCTGATATCCAGTGTCATGAAAATTGTTGTTGTATGTATGTTGTTTGGATATTTGGTTATTTCTGATGGGAGGGTATCTCCAGTCCCTCTATGGCTAAATTTTTAAAGTTTACTTTGTTCTACTACTTGAAATTTTCTCTATTTAAAATTAACTTGGATTAACAAGCATAAACCGGTTTTCAGAGGTGGGTGGTTTTAACTGCCTTACTCCCAGTGATTTCTCCATTCTTTGAATCTGAATCGCCCCCCTTCTGGGAACATAACCCTCAATTCTGGCAACAGAGATGCACATGTAACCAGCTGGATTCTAATCGTTTCCTGGACTTTTTAAGAATAAACAGAGAGCAAAACTCTTTCCCACTTGGAAAAATATATGAGTTCAGAGCTAAAATGGACCACATTCCCACAGATAGAAAAAGACTTTCTTTTGCAGAAAAACAACAACAAAGAGATATGGAAAGAGGAGTACAAGAGATAGAAATGGGAAGAAATTGGAGTCAGAGGCAGGCATCCTTGCCCTTTCTGAGATTTGGATGCTGTTTTTTTCCCTTTGAAAGAGGTTTGAGGTGAGTTTGTCAATGTAACTTAAAGAAACCTCCCTAAGACATATTTTCTTTTCAAAATACAAGTATACTTTCGAACAGAGAGAAGAGGTATTCTGGTAATATCCTGGTTTGGCCAGTTGCTAAGCTGTGATCTTGAACAATTAATCTTCTAAAGTTTAGTTTGCATATGGGTTAAATTATGATGATAGCGTTATTGCAAGGAAAAGGGGGGATAATCCTTGAAAAAGCACTTAACCGATATTAATAAACTTGTTCTCATCACCAACATCATCATCATCCATATTCATTACCCTCAACCATCTTAATTTTGCAAGAGAATTCAAAAACAGGAACAGCTCATTTACACTATTTAGTCAGCTTGTTGACTTAGCTAAAAACAATTTCACATATAATTTATTTATTCATTCATTCACTAAATACTTAATGAGCACCTACTATGTTTCAGGAACTTTTTCAGGTGCTAGGATCACCGAGAGAAAAAAACAGTCTCTTCCCTCAAGAGGCTCACAGACTAGGCATATCAATCATGACCATGATGTTGTGGATGTTGTGAATCTTTCTAAAGTCTAGACTTGGAACCTATTATTTAAAATTGTGTCACTGCTTCTGAGGTAGATTATTTTCTTTGGACCTTTTTGTGTGAATAGTAATAATGTTTTGTTGAAATTCATTAAATATTTTTTGGTTGTTTGCCCCCTCTTTTCAAAAATCCATAACAAAGTAAAGTATTTAATCTCATTACCAAACCATTTGTAACACATAAATCTACAACACAAGAGACTCAATCCCAGGACAATATCAGGGTTAAAAGAATCCGTAAAACCAAAAGTATTTTTTTTAAAGATTTATTTATTTATTTCTCTCCCCCCCTCGCCCCCGTTGTTTGTGCTCACTGTCTACTCTGTGTGTCCATTCGTTGTGTGCTTGTCTTCTTTTTAGGAGGCACCAGAACCAAACCCAGAACCACCCATGTGGAAGGGAGGCACCTAATCCCTTGAGCCACTTCTGCTTCTTGCTTGTTTTGTTGTGTTTCCTTGTTGTGTTTCTTAGTTGCGTCATCTTGTTGCATCAGTTCGCTGTGCCAGTCCTTCACATCAGCCTATCGTGTCAGTTCTCTGTCTTGCTCATCTTCTTTTGGAGGCGCTGGGAGCTGAATCCAGGATCTCCCGTGTGGTAGGTGGGTGCCCAACTGCTTATGCCATATCTGCTTCCCAATATATATATTTTTAATTACATAGATTCTTTACTAGTATGTCTCATATCCCCTTTTGTAATATTTCTTAAAATTCCCTGTATCTTTACAGGAGGACAGAAAAGGGTTTTGGGAAGACTCCTATATAAATAATTACCTCATAGTACATTCATCACCTCCCTAAAGCTTCTTTCTCCTACATAGAGTTTTGTTTACTTTTTGGCTTGACTTACTAATTGACCTGTTTCACTTAACTGTCTTATAAATATAGTGTCAATCTGCTCAGTACCTTAGACTTTGCTATTTGGATCTCTGTTTTTGAAAAAGCTTTTGATTTCTTTTCATCACAAATGAAATGCAACATAGGAAAGGAAATAATGAAAACACTGCTTTAGCTCAGCAAACTACATAACTGAAATAAATAAAACTTAAATATTATACATTATGCTTGAGAGATATCATGGAAACTCATGATGTTAATTAAACCCAGTACTTTAGAATCTGTGTAATATTTATTTTGACATTAAGAGCTATCGCACTTGTTCTTTTAAAATGTATTCAGCCAGGGGAAGCAGTATATTATAGTGCTTGAATGTGCAGATTCTAGGGTCAAAATGCTTGTGTTTGAATCCTTTGTAATCTCCCTGTGCCTTAGCTTTCTCACCAGAAAGTATGGGTTACAATCGTATCTATCTCATAGAGTTGTCAAAAAGATTAGAGTAAATCAGTTAAAACAGAGCATGGAACATAGTGAATATTCAGTATATGTTAATTACTATTACAATTTGTTATTTCCCCCACTAAATTCCAAGGCAAAGAGGAGAAAGTATTTATCATTTTAACATTCTCTAAAAGATCAAGAAAGTTTTCATTGTCAAGCTGTAGCTATATTCATATTTTCTATTTTTACATACAAATAGAAAATTATTTAAATATATGATTGCCAAAAGAGAAGTGTTTTTGTTTTTATATTCCAGTTTTATATTCCTTTCTTACTATTTCAGCTAAGAGAGGCAGCGTAGCATGGTACTCAGGAGCTCTGAGCCACTTACTAGCTGTGTGACCTTGGGCAAGTTACTTAACCATCCTGTGCTTTGATTTCCTCATTAGTCAAGGAGGGATAATAATAGCACTTAGGTTCCTATGGTTGCTGTGAAGATGAAATGAATTAATACATTAGTACCTGGAAAGTACTCAGAACAGTGCCTGACCCATTGTAAGCACCATATACATGCTTGATAAAATAAAAAACACACTTCACTTCTTTCCAGTAAATTGATATAATGCAGTATGAAAGAAATTCAGATTCAGAAGACTTGAACCAAAACCCAGAAATCCACAGTTTTATTAAATACCCTAGGTGATTCTGATAAATCAGATTATCAGTGGATGACATTTTGAGACAATATAATTCCAAACTTTATTTAAAATATCAATTAACATGGTACAGCAAGTGAGGACGTTTGGTAATGGCAATGTGTCACATAGTGTAGTGGCGATCGATAACTGGGTATATAGCTTCATTTGGAATTGACGCCAAGTCTAAAGTTGAGGTCCTGTGTGATTGTGTGGCCCCCTGACCTCCTTGTGGTAGGCACTGTGCATTCAGAGCAGAAAGATGGAGAAAGGAAGCAGAAAATTTCGTTCCTTTAAATTTCCTGTAATGTTTGGATTTATTTCATTATAACAATGTTTTTTAAATTTGCTTTATTCTTTAGACTCCTCTTTGCCACCAGATGGCGCCAGTTAGCTGCTGTTTTAGGTGCTCTAGTTTCTAAAATGCATTCACATGTTCCCTAGAAGCAGGGCACCAGGTTTTGTTAATCTTTTAAAGGATTTTATGGCCCACGAATATTTTTTAAGAGTGGGAATACTTTGCTCTCCCTCCCCAGGAAGATGTTTACTTAATAGAGTTTTACTAAGAGGACTTGCAACTTGTGCATGCTGACAAAATCATGGAACCGATCTGCAGTCCTCATCACTGCCTTCAGGCAGAACCACACAGAAACCATCCTCTCATCCATAAGAAGGAGGCTGTCTTTCGTTTATATGACTTCCAGACACGAGTGCATCTATCAAGAGCTGCTTCACCTCCTACCTGAGGGAGAGAGGAAGTTCTCCAGTGGCTGGCAGAAAGACAGAAGGCTCCCACGAAATGGGCTGTACCTCCTTGCTTTCCACTTACAGGCCATGCATGTCCCCAAAGAGTAAACACCCAGCGAGATTGCATAGTGTGGGAGATCACGAGAGACCAAATCCTGGGGATCTCTGGTTATTGGGCAATTAACAACAGATATAAGGAGACCCGGAATCTAATTGTTAATTTTTTTTTCTTGGAGACTCAGAGTTTAAACTTAAGCCAGTGCCTTTGAAGAATTAGATCCCAAACTTTATCCAAATATTCAATTCCAATATTTAACTACCTTCCAGGAGGGAATTCTTTTTAGCTAATTTGATTTCCAGAAGCAAAAGCATAAACCCATTTGAATTGGGGTTCTCATCATAAAAGAGAACAGCTGGCTTTCATTTTTTGAATAACATCCCTTAATAGATCTGAAGACTAATTTTAGGTGTTCCATACCCTGCTACTATCTTTACTAAGGAACCCCAACCCATTTAGATTTTTTAATGGCCTGAATGTTCAAACCCTCTCTCTGACTCTTCATTTCATTTTTAAGTTCTAGAGACCAGACTGGAATCCAAATGAAAAGTGATCACTTAAATGACCAAGACCAAGGATAATTATATTTACAAGTTGAATTGTGTTTAAAAAAAATACAATTTCAACATTCAAGACCATCTCCTGAGGCATTTTACATATCTCAACAACCATATCATGTTAACAATGCTTTACTGATAGGTAAAATGTTTTCTGTAGAGGAGAAATTCATATATAATAGATCACAAGTTGCTCCCCATTTTAAAGTCAAATTATATAACTAAAATATTGTTCTGGTTAAGTAAATGTATAGTAATTAAATTATCATGTGCCTAAAATAAACCAGTCTTTTTTTCACCAGTGAGTCCTATAAGTAAAGTAATATTACTTTCATGTTCAAATTATAACTCTGAATTCTCTATTGTGTACTGCTAGAAGTAAACTTTTCCCCAATTTCAGCTGCAAATAACAGACTTGACTAAAAGAGAATGAAAGAAATAGGGATTCTTTTTTCTCATATAACAAGGAGCCCTGAGGTAGGTCGTTGCTGGCCTTGGTCCAGGTAGTTGTACAATGATATCATCAAAGACCAGGCTTTTTCTATCTTTCCACTTTGTCATTTTTAGGATATTGGCTTTTATCTTTGTGCCTTTTGCTTTACGATTACAAGATGGCTGCCAAAGCTCCAGACTTCTCCGTGTTCGAGACAAGAAGAATGTTCCCAAACAAAGGGCTACCTCAGGACCCACTGCATTCAATGTTAAAAACCAGAACTGCTAGGATATTTAAAGTCAGTTCTGTTAATAATATAATTCATCTATGTATTTTATTCATTTATCACTGATCTAAAATGTCGTTTACTCCATATCTTTTGCAACATTTAAAAATGTGTCAATAGTTAATAAGGAAGAGAATGAGTGAAGATAAATAAGTAAATAAAGATATATGTATAGGTGTGTGTGTATATATATAGCACTTGCAAAAATGTCCTTCTCACTTTGAAAGGAGATGGGAGACAGACTAGAGATCATAGGCATTCTAGGCATTTGCATCTTGGTTAGATGACAAAACATCCTGGGTGGCCCAGGACAGGGGAATTTTTAACTTTTTCTGTAAAACCAGCAGATACAAAAAGTCCTAATACAGGGTCTTCTTTGAAGTGATTTCTTCCCATTCATAAAATAGCTTAGAACCAAAGGATTGTAGGATAATTAACCTACTTAAGACATTTATCTATTTTAGAATATATAGGATTAAATGATGTAGTCAGCCCATGGACACCTCATGAACTACTGTGTAACCAAGAATAAGATGTGCTTAGACCATATCACACCAGGACAGAGATAGCAGCCGTCAGGACTGGTCAGGCCCAGGGGAGAACCAGAAAAAAAATAGATTAATGTCAGCATGACAGTATGAGCTGCAGATCTAGAATTCAAGAGACCAAGACAGGGCCAAAGGTGAACAAAGTGCTTCAAGATTAAGAGCAATTTGCCTAATTATCTAAGAACTGTAAACCACAGTGTTCTGGAGTTGGGGGTTTTGCATGGAGTAGAGTTCAGCATTCAAGTCTTTGCCATGTCAGAAAAGCTCTGTATTGCAGAACTGATTTCACCACATAAAAAAGAGCATTCTGAGACTTATTCAGTCCCTCCAGCTTTGGGCCATTGGTTGATTGCCTTAGTGATAAAATGTGTCCAGTGGCATTGTCCCACA
>JAQZBX010005612.1:0-55808 GCA_029593785.1 Cabassous unicinctus
GAAATTACAAACGTTTTCATTTTCCTTACTTAAGGAACCACATCATGACTTTGTACCATTTCTTATTGGAATTTCTTCTGTGAAGCAAAAACAGTCCCAAAATGAAGGATCTTCAGGTGTCATAGGAACAGCAGATGCAATTAAATCATTAAAGGTCAGAATAGTAAACTGCCTTTGGGTCGGTTTAGAATCATCTTGAGATGGAGCATCCTGATGTCTAGATCCATCGGGTTTCCTAAGAGCTACTGCAACAAAATGGTGATCATCTATTTTGCTTTCCTCAAATGCCCATTCTTTTCTTCCTCCCCATTCAGGAACAAGCGTGTTTCTTTATAAACCTGGCCTATGTCCAGGTTTAATGGAGATATATCAAATTCAAGCCGTTGTAATTCAAATCCTAGTCCAACGCCAATGGCTTTTATGAAGCTTTCTTTCAGTGCCCAATTCCTATAAAACATATCCAGCTCAGTCCATTCGCCCTTAAAGCTTCTGATTGTTTCCCTAGAATGAATGCATTGGTGATAAGAAAAATCATCTGTCTTGTCATTATAATAATAAAACTATTAACATTTATTATGGAAAAAAAAAAAGACACTTCCTCAACATGATGAAGAGCATATATGAAAAACACTCTGTTAACATCATATTCAATGGTAAAGACTGAAAACATTCTTGCTAAGATCAAGAACCAGATAGGATGCCCATGGACACCACTGTTTTTCAATATTTTACCAGAATTTTTAGCCAGAGTATTTAAGGAAGAAAAAGAAATAAATGTCATCAAAATTGGAAAGGAAGAATTAAAACTTTCCCTATTTGTAGATGACATGATCCTATATAGAGAAAATCCCGAAAAATCCACAGTGAAGCTACTAAAGATCATAAACAAGTCCAACAAAGTTGAAATGTACAAGAGATTAACACACACAAATCAGTAGTGTTTCTATATACTAGGAATGAGCAATCTGAAGAAGAAATCAGGAAAAAATTGTCATTTACATTTGCAGCTAAAGGAATTAAATATCTGAGAATAAGTTTAGCCAAGGATGTAAAGGATTTGAAAATGGAAAACTATAAAACTTTGCCAAAACAAAATAACAAGAAAGAAGACCTTAATATATGGAAGGACATTCTGTGTTTTTATTTGGAAGACTAAATATTGTTAGATATCAATTTTATCCAAAGCAATTTACAGATTCAACACAATACCAATCAAAATTCCAACTATTTTGTCTGCAGAAATGGAAAAACCAATCATCAAATTTATATAAACATAATGGACCCTGAATAGCTAAAACCATCTTGAAAAAGAACACAGTTGGAGGACTCACAATTCCCAATTTTAACACTTATTATAAAGCTACAGTAATCAAAACAGCAGGGAAGCAGATGTGCCTCAAGTGATTGGACTCCCATCTACCATATAGGAGGTCCAGGATTCGATTTTTGGGGCCTCCTGGTGAAGGCAAGCTGGACCACATGGCGAGCTGGCCTGAGCAGAGAGCTGGCCCATGTGGAGTGTTGTCCCACGTGGAGTGCTGGCCCTTGCAGGATTGCTGGCCCATGCAGACAGCAGGTGCAGCAAGATGATGCAACAAAAAGAGACACAGAGGAGAGACAATAAGAAACACAGCAGACCAGGGAGCTGAGGTGGTGCAAGAGATTGAGTGCCTCTCTCCCACTCCAGAAGGTCCCAGGATCAGTTCCCAGTGCCACCTAAAGAGAAGACAAGCAGCCACAGAAGAACACACAGCTAAGGGACACAGAGAGCAGACAGCGAGCACAAAACAATGAGGGGAGGGGATAAATAAATAATTAAATCTTTTTTTTAAAAAACCAGCATAGTACTGGCAAAAGGGCAAACATATAGTTAATGTGATCAAATTTAGAGTTCAGAAATAAACCTTCACATCTATGGTGAATAGATTTTTGACAAGGGTGCCAAGTCAACTCAATGGGAAAAGAATAGCCTCTTCAAGAAAGGGTGCTGGGAAAATTGAATATCCATTTGCAAAAGAATGAAGGTGGACTCCTTACTCACCCCATATACCAAACTATAAAACACTTAGAAGAAACATAAGGAAGCATCTTCAGGACACTGTGTTAGTCAATGGTTTTAAACTTTATACCAAAAGCACAAGCAACATAGAAAAAATAGATAATTGGGACTTCTTCAAAATTAAAAACAGTTTTGAGTCAAAGGAATATAATTTGGCCATGAAAATGAATGACATTCTGATGCATGCCACAACATGGATGAACTTTGAAGATCTCATGTTGAGTGAAATAAGCTATACACAAAGGGACAATGTTGTTTGATCTCACTGATATGAAATAATTCAAATAAGCAAATTCATAGATTCAGAAACTAGAATATTGGTTTCCAGGGTCCATGGTGGTTGTAGGGAATGAGGAGTTAATGCTTAATTGGTACAGAGTTTCTGTTCTGAGTAATGGAAACATTTTGATAATGTATGGTGGTGATGATAGCACAACATTGTGAATGTAATTAACACCACTGAATTATATATTTGAATGTCATTAAAAGGGGGAAATTTTAGGGTATATAGATATGCTACCACAATAACATTTTTTAAAAACCATAGGACTGTACAACACAAACAGTGAACCCTAATGTAATCTATGGACTGCAGTTAATAGTATAATTATAATAATATTGTTTCATCAATTGTAACAAAGGTAACTGTAGTAGTTTGAGAATGTATGTAACCCAGAAAATCATGTCCTTAAAGCTGGTCCAATCCAGACACTGTAAGCAGGGCAGAGAGCTCGGAAGTTCGGCACCCTGTCAGTGGCCTTTACTTTGGAATTTATGCTCCCCAGTGTAACAGAGTTAAACCCATTTATAGTTTCTCTGCACATGGCTCTTTTGCCCATTTTATTTGAACCTATAATTAGCACTATACTTGATAAATATATGTCCCAGAGAGTTAAATCTTTGGTCTGTCCATGTGTCAGTTGAGCCCTGAATCTCAGCAGGGTTGCAACACCTACTCTCCAGTTCATTGGACTCACCTGGAACAACTAACAAGGAGATGATGATGGACAATGCCCATCCCAAGGAACAGACAGTGTCTGCAACTGCAAGCAAGATATTTCCATCCATCTGCCCCATGGGATCTAAGCCCCCTCTCAGTTAGAAGCAGGGTGGGCATCACAATCCCAAAACCCTCAAGATTAGAGAGTGAATGATGTACTAAAATAGAGTTATTATTACTCTACTATAGACTTCTTATTCTAGCAATGGAAGAAATTTTATCATTGATATGGAGGCAGTGGCCACCAGAGGTTCTGGGAGGAGAGAGAGGGAAAATGGGTGTAATGTGGGGGCATTTTCAGGACATTGGAATTGTCCTGCATGGCATTGTGGTGACAGATATGGGCCATTGTATATTTTGCCATAGCCTACAGAATTGTGTGGGGCAGAGTGTGGACTATGGTGTAGACTATGGTCCATGATTGGTAGCAGTGCTTCAATATGTGTTCATCGATTGTTGCCACACTGGTGAAGGATGTTGTTGGTGTGGGAAAGCATGGGAGGGGGAGGGAGTAGGGCATGTGGGAGTCCCCTATATTTTTTGTGTAGCATTTATGTAATCTAAAGCTTCTTTAAAAAAAAAAAAAAAAGCTGGTTCATTCCTGTGGGTGTGAAACTATTATGGGTGGGACCTTTTGATTAGGTTACTTCAGTTAAAGTGTGGCCCAGGGTGGGTCTTAATCCTCTTACTGGAGTCCTTTATAAACGGGATGATTACAGAGAGAGAGACAGAGAAGCCAGAAAGTGAAAACAACAAAACCTGTAAGAGAAGGGATAGACCAACAGGCACTGAAATGTGCCTTGCCATGTGACAGAGGAGTCCAGGATTGTCAGCAGCTGGTATTCAGAGAGAAAGCATCACCTAATATTGTCTTGATTTGGACATTTCCATGGCCTCAGAACTGTAAGCTTGTAAGTTAATAAATCCCTGTTTTAAAAGGCAACACATTTCTGGTATATTGCATTTCAGCAGCCTAGCAAACTAAAACAGTAACACACTAATGCAAAGTGTTACTAACAGGGAATACTGTGTGCATGAGGGGGATTATATGGGAACACTGTACTTCTTGCATGATTTTTCTGAAAACCTACAAATTTTCTAATTTAAAAACAAATAAAATAATAAATAAAAATGTAGCTACTTTACAATTAAATTAATTATATTTTTTCTATTCTTTCTATAAAGCAGGGGTTCTTAACCTCTTTTTGTTCCATGGACCCCTTTGCCAGTCAGGTGAAGTGAATACTACTGTAATTTATTTATTGCATACATTCATAAGTGAAGGAAATCCTAGATTTTAGTTAAAGGTCAGAGAAAATAAAGATAATAAGCTGATTTTTTTTCAATTCAAGCTCACGGACCCTGTGGACCTCTGGTTAAGACCCCCTGCTATAAAGAGATTCATGACCTTGGCTATCTAACTGCCAGTGTTGTCTGGGGTGATATCTCTGATCATCTGATTTTACTTTCTAATTATCTTGAAAGTTGTAAGGTGGAAATTGGAAAGTTGATTACACTGGGAGATCTCAGTCCTGAATTCAGCTCTAATGCCAGCTTAACTGTATGGCTTTGACCAGGGCACTTCACAGATCTGGGGTTAAGTTTCCTTATCCGTATAAAACTAAGGTTACTGATTCCTGTGGGACACATGGAGGAGTCGTCCATAGCTCTGGGAATAGTCACGTCAATTACTTGAAGGGAAAGAGGCCTTGAAATGATACTTATGCAAAATATTTGCAAGAACGACACATCCACGATCATGTCAATTCAAAGGCACTACTAAGATGGAAATTTATAGCCCTAAGCACCTATATTTAAAAAAACAGGAGGTGAAATAAAAAACCTAACTGAACACCTGGAGGAGCTGGATAAAGAATAGAAAACCAATCCCAAAGGAAGCAGAAAGAAATAACAAAGATTAGAGAAGAAATAAATGAAATTAAGAAAAGAATAGAGAAAATCAACAAAGCCTAAAGCTGGTTCTTTGAGAAGATCAATAAAATTAACAAACATTAGCTAGATAAACAAAGAAAAAAAGAGAGAAGAGGCAAATAAATAAAGTAAGGAATGAAAGGGAGCATTTGACAGACCCCAGAGAAATAAAAAGGATCACAAGAGGGTACTGTAAGAAACTGCAGTGAACAGATTAGACAACCTAGATGAAATGGACAAATTCCTGGAAATGCACAAAAAACCTACATTGACTCTACAAACAATACAAGAACTCAAAAAACAAAACAAAAAAAGCAATCACAAGTAAAGAGATTGAATCAGTCATAAAAAATCTTCCAACAAAGAAATGCCCAAGACCAGATGGCTTCATAAGTGAATCCTACCAAATATGTTGAGAAGAATTGATATCAATCCTGTATAAACTCTTTGAAAAAATTGAAGAGGAGAAAAATTACCAAACACATTTTATGAAGCCAACATCTCCCTAATACCACAGCCAGATAAATATACTACAAAGAAAGAAAATTACATACCCAATCTTTCTAATGAACATAGATGCAAAAATTTTCAGCAAAATATTTGCCAAACAAATCCAACAGCATAGTAAAGGAATTTTACACCATAATCAAATGGGTTTTATTTCTGATATGCCAGGGTAGTTCAACACAAGAAAATCAATTAATTTAAAACACCACATTAACAAATCAAAAGAAAAAAAAAACACATGATCATCTCAATTGATGCAGAAAATGCATTTGACATGATCCAGCATCCTTTCTTGATGAAAACACTGTGAAAGAGGAATAGAAGAGCATATATGAAAAACCCTAGCCAACATTGCA
Organism: Cabassous unicinctus; assembly: GCA_029593785.1. Lineage (NCBI taxonomy): Eukaryota > Metazoa > Chordata > Mammalia > Cingulata > Chlamyphoridae > Cabassous > Cabassous unicinctus. The sequence continues at coordinate 5,855 of JAQZBX010005612.1, forward strand.
CTCAATTGGGAAAGGTTGAACACATTCCCTCTAAGATCAGGAGAAGAAAAGGATACCCACTGTCACCACTGTTATTCAACATTGTGCTAGAAGTATTAGCTAGAGTAATTATTCAAGAAAATGACATAAAAGGCATTCACATTGGACAAGAGGGGCTATAACTCTCACTATTCACAGATGACATTATCTTATATTTAGAAAATTCTAAAATATCTATGACAAAGCTACTAGAGCTAATAAGTGAGTTCATCAAAGTGTCAAGATACAAGATAAACACACAAACATTAGTAGCATTTCTATACACTATTAATGAACAATCTGAGGAGTAAATCAATAAAAGAATTCCATTTACAATAGCACCTAAAAGAATCAAATATCTAGGAATTAATTTAACCAGAGATGTAAAGGACATGTATTCAGAAAACTACAAAATTCTGCAAAAAAAAAAAAAATCAAAGTTGGGGAGGGGTAAGATGGTGGCAGAGTAAGGAGCTCCAAGAGTCAGCTTATCCTACAGAGCAGTTAGTAATCATCCAGAGCTATTTAAATCACCTGTTTGGGGGACCCAGGAGATCAGAAGCACATTCTGCAACATCCTTGAAAGAATGGAAAGAGGAGACTGCCCATCTGCAGTGAAGATTCATTATTAGAGCTCTCCATGCTGTGGAGGCCAGTGCCCATCCTCCAATGGTGGCACAAACTACCAAAGGGAGCTATTCTATGGCTGGAGTTGGAAGCTCCATTTCCAAAAAATGGGGGAGGAAGAGATGGTCTGGCATCAACTTCAGCTACTGATTAGTAAATTTGGCTGACTAAAGTATAATCCTAAGAACAGTTAAAGTTTGAAGCTGTCCAAGTCAGAAGGAGGCTGGTAGCTGCGATTTTAACTCTGCCCTTGGAATGAGGGAAAGCAGAGCTGATTGAAAATCACAGTGATGGTAGGGACCGGCTTCATTCTACCCAGATCAGATTGCAGCTCTAGCCTAAGCTCCAGCCCCATCTCCAGCAAGGAATAAGCTGGGTGAGACAACTTGGGTCCATCCCCACACCCCAAGAGGACAGGAGGAAAGCTGTGTTTCCTCACCTCTCTGGGCAACTGCAGGTGCTTTAGCTCTGTGTGAACTGGACTGTAGGGCACCTGTGGCTCCAATCCCACCCCCAAAAGAATAAGAGGGGTTTAGTGTTTCCCCAGCTTCTCTGGTCAACTGCAGGTGCTTTGACCCACACAGATTGAATAGTCAGACACCTGTGGCTCCATCCCTGCTCCCTAGTAGGATAAGTGGGGAGCTGTGTTTCCTCAGCCTCTCTGGGCAACTGCAGGCACTTTTGGCCCTTATGGACTGGTTTGTTGAGCACCTGTGGCTCCATCCCCATCCTCCCCATAAGATGGGAGAGAGGGTGTTTCCTCAGCTTTTCTGGGCAACTGCACATGCTTTCAGTCTGCATGGACTGGACTGTTTGGAGCCTGTGGTTCCATCAACACCCCTTAATGGTAAGAAGGGACAGTACTCCCTCAGCCTGTCAGGGCAACTACAGGTGCTTTTGACTCACGTGGATTACAATGTTGTGCACTCTGGAGGGTCCATCTCCACACCTGGCAAGGGAGGAGGGGGCTGGTGCTGTCAGTCTACCTGGGAAACTTTGATCAGTTTTGACCCTCACAGCTTAGTTTGCTGCCCAAACCTTTATCTCCATCCCTGCCCCAGGCAGGGGGGAAAGGGGCATGAAGCTTCATGAGTCTCCGGGCAACTATAAATGGTCTTGGCCTGCATGGCTTGGATTAACGCACATAGCTATGGCTCCGTCCCTATCCCTGGCAGGGGAGAAGGGTGGAAGAATCTTCATCAGTTCCTGGGGCAACATGGGCAGCTTCAGACGCCACAGCATACAACCAGCTACATCCTCAGCTCCTACTACACAGCCAGCAAGGGAGAAAAGGCAAGAAATCTCTAAAATACGAGAGAAACCACACCCAGAATAAATACATCTGGTAAGCCAGATACCAAGGCACCAACAAAAAATTACAATCCGTACCAAGACAAAGGGAAATATGGCCCAATTAAAGACACAAGTTAAGCCTCCATATGACATAAAGGAGTAGAGACAACTAGTCATAGATGTTCAAACAAATCTCCTTAATAAATTCAATGAGATGGCTAAAGAGATTAAGGATATTAAGTAGACATTGGATGAGCATGAAGAAGAATTTTAAAGCATATATAGAAAAATAGCAGATCTTACAGGAATGAAAAGTGCAACAAATAAAATTAAGAATACACTGGAATTGTATAACAGCAGATTTGAAGATGCAGAAGAAAGGATTGGTGAGCTTGAAGAAATGACCTCCAAAAGTGAACATACAAAAGAACAGATGAAGAATACAATGGAAAAAATTGAACAAATTCACAGGGAACAAAATGAAAGCAAGAGATGTGCAAACATACGTGTCAAGGGTGTCCCAGAAGAAGAGAAGGGAAAGGGGGCAGAAGGAATATTTCAAGAAATAATGGTAGAAAATTTCCCAACCCTATTGAAGGACATAGATATCCGTGTCCAAGAAGCACAATGTACTCTCATCCAAATAAATCTGAATAGACCAACTCTGAGACACATACTAATCAGAATGCCAAATGCCAAAGACAAAGAGAGAATTCTGAGAGCAGCAAGAGAAAAGCAATGCATAACATATAAGGGGTATCCAATAAGATTAAGTGCCAAATTCTCATCAGATTCCATGGAGGCAAGAAGGCAGTGGTGCGATATATTTAAGATACTGCAAGAGAAAAACTTCTAGCCAAGAATCTTATATCCAGCAAGATTGTCTTTCTAAAATGAGGATGAGTTTAGAATATTCACAGATAAACAGAAACTGACAGAGTTTGTAACCAAGAGATCAACTTTGCAAGAAATACTAAATAGTGTGCTACAGTCTGATAAGACAGGAGAGAGAGGCTTGGAAGAGAGTCTAGAAATGAAGATTATATCATAAAAGTAAGTAAAAGTCTCAAAAGAGTGGCGAAAATAAAATATGACAGATAAAACCCAAAGGTCAAAATAGATGAAATAAGAACCGCCTTACAGTAATAACATTGAATGTTAATGGATTAAATTCCCCAATCAAAAGACACAGGTTGGCAGAATGGATAAGGAAATATGAGCCACCTATATACTATCTGCAAGAGACTCACCTTAGACTCAAGGATACCAATAGATTGAAAGTGAAAGACTGGAAAAAGATATTCCATGCATGCAGTAAACAACAACAAAGAAGCTGGAGTAGCTCTTTAAAAGGCACTAGTAATGCACAATCTGGGGAGGAATTCAGGGAAAAATTCCATTTACAATAGCAACTAAAAGAATCAAATATATAGGAATAAACATAATCAATGAGTAAACCACTTGTATTCAAAAGGTACAATGCATTGTTAAAAGATATATAAAAAAGACCTAAATAATTAGAAGAGCATTCCATGCTCATGAATTGGAAGACTAAATATCATTAAGATGTCAATTCTACCCAAAGTGATATACAGATTCAATGCAATCCTAATAAAACTTCCACCAGCATTTTTTTAACTAAATGGAAAACAAATTTTTGGAAAGGTAAAGGGGTCCTGAATAGCCAGAAACATCTTAAAAAGGAAAAGCAAAGTTGGAGGACACTCACTTCCAGACTTTAAATCATATTACCTAGCTACAGTGGTAAAAAACAGCATGGTCCTGGCATAAAGACAGACACATCGACCAATGGAACCGAATTGATGGTTCAGAAACAGACCCTCACATCTATGGTCAAGTGATTTTTGACAAGCCTGTCAAACACACCCAGCTCAGGCAGAACAGTCAATTCAACAAATGCTGATGAGAGAACTGGATATCCATAGCCAAAAGAAAGAAAGATGACACCTATCACACACCTTATACAAAAATTAATTCAAAATGGATCAAAACCTAAATATAAAAGCAAGAACAATAAAGCTTCTAGGAGAAAATGTAGGAAAACATCTTCAAGACCTGGTGGTAGGTGGTGGATTCTTAAAAGAGATAAGAGAAGGCCTGAGACAGACTCCTGATGCTTAATGTATGTAGAAGTTTTAATTAACTTTACTGTAAAAGTATGGAAATGTATAGGTTGATGGTAACACATTATAGTGAGTAACAACTGGCTTATAAATGGGTATGTGGCTGTAAAGGGTAGTCTAGGGATATAAATGTCTGTTGAAAGAAAGCTAGAGAATAATCTAGGGACTGAATAACACAGTAAATCCAGAGGTGGATGAGAATTGTGGTTGATGGTACAGATGGAAGAGTGTCCTTTGTGAGCTAGAGTAGATGTACATCACTATTGCAGGGTGGTGGGAATGTGGAGAAGCATGGGAAAAAATACAACTGGAGTGGCCTATGGGCTGTAGTTAACATAATACTGTAATATTCATGCATCTATGTCAAAGATGTCCTGTGTTGATAATGGGGGAATATGGAAATAGTGTATCAATGTATGCTACGGACCATGGCTAGTAGTAATAATCTGATGATATTATCTCATAATCTTTAACAAATATTCCACCATGGTGTGGTGTGTTGATAGAGGTGTGTTGTGTGGGAATTCTGCACATGTGCATGATTGTTTTGTAAACTCACAACTTCTATAATAAAAATATATTTTAAAAATAATAATAAGGTTGGTTGAGGGAAAAATACACCAAATGTAAGATATGGAGTATAGTTAATAGTAAGATTTTGATGATATTCTTTCATAATTTGTGAAAAATGTCTCACAACAATGCAAGGTGTTGTTGGTGGGCTGATGTATGGGACCCCTCTATTGATCTTATGCTTGTTTACTTTGTAAGTTCACAAATTTTACTCTACACTTACTCTTTATGTATGTTCATGTATAAATGATATAAAAATCATGACAATAATAATAATAAAGTGGGCTGGGTGAAAATACACCAAATGTAAGATGCTTTGGTTAGTAGTAATATTTTGAGGATGCTGTTTCATCATTAATTAAAAATTTCACAACAATGCAAGGTATTGGTGGTAAGGTGAGGAATGAGAATGCTGCATGATGTTTAGTATGCTTGTTTTGTAAGTTTACAGCTATTACTATACACTTATTGTTTATGTATGGTTATGTATGAGTGATATACTTCAATAATTTTTTTTAATTGCAAAAATTAAATAAAGACTCAAATAGCTTCATGGTGAAAGGATAGAAAAAATATTTCATTCAAATACATCCAAAAGAGATATGGGGTGACTATACAAATAGTAGACAAAATAGAATTTAAATAAAAATCATTTCAAGACAAAGAAGGATATAAGAAATTGACAGAAGGTTCAATCCATTAAGAATATATAACAATTATAAAAATATATGCATCCAAAACCAGAACCCCAAAATATATGAAGCAAACACTGACAGACTCAAAGCGAGAAATAGTTCTAAAAAATAGTTGGAGACTTCAATACACCACTTTTAATAAGGGATAGTATTTATAGACAGAAGATCAAGAAGAAAATAAAGGACCTGAGCAACACTATAAATCAATTATACCTAACAGACATATATAGAGCATTCTGCCCAATACCAGCAGAATATACATTCCTCTCTACTACTCATGGGTTATTCCCCAGGATAGACCACATGTTAGGGCACAAAATAAGACTCAATAAATTTATAAATATTAAAATCATGCAAAGCATCTTTTCTGACCACAACGGAATAAAACTAGAAATGAATAAGAAAAGGAAAATTAGATAATTCACAAATATGTGGAAGTTAAACAACATGCTCTTGAACAACTAATGGGTTAAAGAGGAAACCAAAGGGAATTAGAAATTACTTAAAGAAGAATGAAAATGAAAACATAACATACCAAAACTTATGGTTTGCAGTGAAGGCTGTGCTCAGAGAGAAATGTTAGCTGTAAATGCCTACATTAAAAAATAAGAAACATCTTAAATAAAAAATCTAATTTCATACCTTGAGGAACTAGAAAAAGATGAATAAACTGAACATAAAGTAAACAAAAGGAAGGACATAATTACAATTGTAGTGGAGATAAATGAAATAGAAAACAGATAAACAATTGAGAAAATCAATGAAACCAGAAGTTTGTTTTCAAAAGGTTCAATAAGATTGGCAAATCATTAGCTAGATGATCAATGGGGAAAAAAAAGAGATAAGAGGCAAATAACTAAAGTCAGAAATAAATCTGGAGACATTGCTACTGGCCTTACAGAAATAAAAAAGGCTTATAAGAGAATATTATGAACAATTGCATGCCAAGATATTAGATAATCTAGATGAAATAAACAAATTCCTAAAAACACACAAATTGCCTAAACTGACTCAAGAAAAAATAGATTATTTCAACAGACCTACAACAAAAAAAGTAATTGAATCAGTAATCAAAACCATCTGAACAAAAAAAGTACAGTAACAGATTGCTTCACTGGTGAATGCTAACAAACATTTAAAGAATTAACACCAATCTTTCTCAAACTCTTCCAAAAAATTGAGGTGGAGGTGAAGCAGGCTAGTAAGATAGGGACTCAACAGATGGATCTGGAGCCTGGCAAGAAGTCTACATGGACATTGATACCACCAAGATGGCAGCTGGAAGACTCTCACGAGATTTCTGCCATCCAGAATGAGGTTTCCTCCAGAAACCAGAAGCCCTGGATCTTCTCCAGGGACATTATCATAGGGCCCACCCAGGGGATTGATGGGTGGGGTAATCAATCAAAACAGCAAACAGCTGGAACTCCTCCTATGCCATTAGCAAAGGGTGGAATAATTAATGGTTTAAAAAGGCATAAAAGTCCCTCTCTCTCTCTCTCTCTCTCTCTCTCTCTCTCTATCTGTCTCATTTTCTCTCTTACCTTCTGCGCCCTGCTCTCACCGTGTCGCCCCCTGCATGGATCAACACGCAAGTAAAACCTGGACATTTATAACCTATAATGGGAAATTGTAGCCCACAAATCAACCCTCTTTATCACTCTTCAGCCCCTTACTCTCTACCGGGGACCCATGATCTGTTATTTTCTACCATTTCTCTTCCCTCCCTACCTTAATAAATTACTGACCTAACTAACCTGATGTGCTCTTGAAATTCATTTCTGCAGCATAGTCAAGAACCTAGACAAAGTCCGGTAACAGAGGGAACAGTTCCTAAGTCATGCTATGATATCAGAATTACCTTCATACCAAAGCTAGATGAACAGCACAAAAAATTACAGACCAATTTCTCTTATGAATATGATGCAAAAATCCTCAGCAAAATACTAACAAACCAAATCTAACAGCAAATCAAAAGGATCATTCACCATGACCCTTAGCTCAGGATTAGTTAAATGGGATTAGCTCAGGAATTCAAGGGTAGTTCAACACAATAAAATCAATCAATGTAAAACACCACAAATAGAATGAAATAAAGAAACCACATGATCATATCAATTAATGTAGAAAAGGCATCTGACAAATTTCAACACCCTTTCATGTTAAAAACACTCTGAAAAGTAGGATTTGAAGAGAACTTCCTCAACATGATAAAGAACACTTATGTACAAATGAGTTTTTATGGCTAAGAGATTTCAAAGTGAGTCTGGAAGTCACACTTATGCATGTCTCAGCAGGATCTCATTGACTGCCACAGTAAATATTACCTCAAATAGCAGGGTTCCCGAGGGCTCTAGAGACATCCAGACACTATAGGCAGGGTAGACAGCTCAAGAGTTTGGCAACCTGCCAGTGAGCCCTACTTCAGAATTTGCACTCCCCAATGTGACAGAGATGGACTCATTTGTGGTTCCCTACACATTGTTCTTGTGCTCCTTGTATTTGAACCTATAGTTAGCACGAGAGTTGGTAAGTATATGTCCAAGAGACTTAAATCTTTGTCCATGTGCCAGTTGGGTCCTGAATCTCAAAAGAGTTGCAACACCTACTCTCCAGTTCATTGGACTCACCCAGGACAACTAACACGATAATGATGATGGGCAATGCCCATCTAAAGGAAAAGAGAGTCTGCAACTGCAATCAAGATAGTTCCATCCATCTGCCCCATGGGATCTAAGTCCCCTCTCAATTAGAGGTGGAGTGGGTATCACCATCCCAGAATCCTCAGGATTGGGGAATGAATGATGGACTAGAGTAAACTTACTGTTATTCTTCTTTAGACTTATTGCTATTCTAGCAATGGAAGAACTTTTATCATTGATGTGGAGGCAGTGGCTACCAGAGATTCTGAGGGGAGGGAGAGGGGAAAAGCAGGTGTAATATGGGGGTATTTGGGGGACATTGGAATTGTCCTGAATAATGCTGCAATGATTAATACAGGCCATTACATATTTTGTCATAAATTACAAAATTGCATGGGACAGAGTGTAAACTATAATGTAAACTATAATTTATGCTTAGTGGCAGTGCTCCAATATGTGTTCATCAATTGTAACAAATGTACCACATTAATGAAGGATGTTGTTAAAGTGGGAAAGTGTGGCAGGGGTAGGAGCCAGGCATATGGGAATCCCCTATATTTTTATGCAACAATTATGTAATCTATTTTTTAAAAATATTTTTAAAAAGTAAACAAGAACATTTATGAAAAACACAAAGCTAACATCATATTCAATGGTGAAAGACTGAAAGCTATCCCCCTAAAATCAGAAAAATATAAGGATGCGTGCTTTCACTAAAGCTATTCAACATAGTACTGAAAGTTTTAGCCAGAGAAACTGGGCAAGAAAAATAATGAAAGACATCCAAATTGGAAAGGAAAAGTATCTTTATTTGCAGATGGCATGATCTTATATATAGAAAACTTCAAAGAATCCTCCAAAACACTACTAGAGTTAATCTAAAAATTCAGCAAAGTTGCATGGTACCAGATCAACACAGAAAATTTAGCTGTGTTTCTATACACTATCAATGAACAATCCCAGGAGGAAATTAAGAAACAACTTTTTTTACAATAGCATCTAAAAGAATAAAATATCTAGGAATAAATTTAACCAAGGATATGAAAGACTTATAAACTGAAAACTGTAAAACATTACTGAAAGAAATTAAAGAAGACCTGAATAAATTGAAAGGCACCCATTGTTCACAGCTTAGAAGACTTACTATTGCTAAGATAACAGTACTACCCAAAGAAATCCATAGATTCAATGCAATCCCATTCAAAATTCCAGTAGCAAAAAAAGTGAAGGCTGGTCCTCAAATTCAAGCTGCTCTGAAACATCTTGGAAACAAAGAACAAAATTGGAAGACTTACACACCCTGATATTAAACTTACTACTAACCTACAGTAATCAAATCAGGGTGGTTCTGGCATAAGGCCAGACATAGAATAATCAAAAAGAATTGAAAGTCCAGAAATTAATCAAACTCTCTATGGCCAATTGATTTTAAACAACAATGACATGTGGAATTTCCCATGCAATGGGAAAAGAACAGTCTCTTTAACAAATGATGCTGGTATACTGGATTTTCATATGCAAAAGAATAGAGTTGGACCCTTACCTCACACCATAAAATTAACTCAAAATGGATCAATAACTTAAATGTAAGAGCCAAAAGCCATAAAACTCTTAGAAGATAACATAGTGGCAAATCTTCATAAACTTTGATTTGGCAATGGATTCTTAAATATGATATCATAGGCATGAGCAACAAAAGAAAAAATATAGGTAAATTGGACTTCATCAAAATGAAAAACTTTTGTGAATGAGAAAATTAAAAATAAAATTTAAAAAAATTTTTAAAATTAAAAAATATAAAAGACACATACAGCACCCCAAATACTACAGGTTGTAACACCTAGTGGGGTGGACATGAGAACGAGCAGTTTTTTCACTTGATATCCTTTTATTTCTGTCTTGTCCAAATGTTTATATTAAATGAAGAGCTTATATTTTTGTTATAAAATTACTAAATAAAAGTATCTGCAGAAGGCCAAAAATATTTTCAATAGGGTGAAAAGATAACCTAGAGAATTGGAGAAAAGAGTTGCTAATCATATATCTTATAAGAGCTTAATATCCATAATATAAAATGGGCTCCTGCAACTAAACAACAAAACGTCAAACAACCCAATTTTTAAACTGGGCAAAGACTTGAACATACATTTCTTCAAAAAAGATATGCTAATGCCCAATAAGGCCATGAAAAGGCACTCAACATCATTATCCATTAGGGAAATGCAAATTAGAGCTACAATAAAATATCACTTCACACCCATTTAAAGGCTATTGTTAAGAAACAGAAACTAACAAGTGTTGGAGAGGATGTGGGGAAATTGGAACGCTGTGCATTGTTGGTGGAAATGGAAAATGATGCAGCTGCTGTGGAAAACAGTTTGGTGGTTCTTCAAATATTTAAAAATAGAATTTTTTTTTTCTATCTGGTTGCGTGATCGTCTTTTTGGTGCATCACTTCGCTGCCTGGGGGCATGGGCCTCTCCACTCTGCGTGGGTCTGGGATGTTTTTTTTTTTTCTCTTTTTGCCAGGAGGTCCTGGGGATCATACTCGGGTCCTCCATATGGTAAACGGGAGCTCAATTGCTTGAGCCGCAGCTCCTTCCTTAGAATTACTTTTTGATCCAGCAATTCCACTCCTAGGTATATACCCAAAGGAAGTGAAAGCTAGGACTCACAGAGATGCCTCTATACCAGTGTTCATAGCAGCATTATTCACAATAGGTAAAAAGTAGAAACAACTCAAGTGTCCATTGATAAATGGATAAATAAAATGTGGCATATACATACTGTACAATGGAATATTATTCAGCTGTAGAAAACATTGAAGTTCTGATACATGTTACAACATGGATGAAGCTTGAAAACATTATGCCAAGTGAAATAAGCAAGGTACATAAAGACAAATATTTTATGATTCCACTTATATAAAATATCTAGAATAAAAAAATTCATGCAGACAGAAAATAGAGTAAAGGTTACCAGGGGCTGGGGAGAGGGGATATATATATATTACATATATATGTAAATATTCTATCTTTTTTAGGAATTGGCTCATGCAACTGTAGGAATGGGCAAGTCCAAATTCCATAGGTGGGCTGCAAGCTGGGAACTCTGATGAAGATTTTCAATGAATTCCCCAGGAGAAGCTGGCTTGCTGAAGTAGAGATGGAAATTCTCCCTTCTGCTACTGAAATCATCACTTCTTCTTTTTTTAAAATTTTATTTTAGTTTTTAAAGATACTTAGATTACACAAATATCACATTAAAAATATAGGGGATGCCCACATGCTCTGCTCCCCACACCGCCCACATTTTCCCACATTAACAACATCCTTCATTAGTGAGGTACATTCGTTGTAATTGACAAACACATTTTGGAGCATTGCCACTAAGTGTCAATTAAAGTTTACATTGTAGTTTACACTCTCTCCCACCCAATTCTGTAGATTATGGCAAGATATGTAGTGGCCTACATCTGTTGTTGCAAGTCCCGAAAATGCCCCCATATTATACCTGTTTTTCCCCTCTCCCTGCCCTCAGAACCTCCAGTGGCCACTGCCTCTACATTAATGATATAATTTCTTCCATTTCTAGAATCACAATAAGTCTATAGTAGAATACCAGTAAGTCTACTTTAGTTCATAGTTCATTCCCCAATCCTGTGGATTCTGGGATGGTAATGTCCACTCCACCTCTAATTGAGAGGGGCTGCAATCCCATGGGGCCGATGGATAGGACTCTTTTGCTTGCAGTTGTAGACTCTCTCGGTTCCTTGGTATGATAGTTGTCCATCATCACCTCCTTGTTAGTTGGTCAGGCTCCTTTTAAAGCCTTCAACTGATTGGATGAGACTTCTCTCATTGTTGAAGGCAATACCCTCAGTTAGTTGTAGATGTAATCAGCCACAGATTCAGTCAACTTACTGATGATTTAAGTCCACAAAATATTCTCTCAGTAACACAATCAGGCCAGTGCTTGCTTGATCAAACAACTGAATACTATAACCTGGCCAAGTTGACACATGAACTTCACCATCACAGATGTGGAGCAATCCATATATTTGAAGGTATTAATTACTAGCATTAATGTCAGGAGTACAAAATACTTTTGTTATAACTGTATCACTACACACACACAGTTCTACAACAAATAGTCCCATTAAGAATAATGGCTTTACATTTTTTTTCTATGTCCAGTTTACTCAAGGATTTACTTGCCAGTCCTTAATCCAAGTTTTAAAACTTCTAAGGGGTTCTTATACAAGCCCCCTACTGAAGTTTTGTGCCCCATATTCTTGTTAAATCTAGTGGATGGCTACTTTGAAGATTTTTTGCAATTCAATAAGAAAAAACAATTCCTCATAACCTATCAATTATGATGGTTCTATTACTGACAAATGAAACACAACTGGTAAATGCATAACATATATGAGGATGTTTGATTAACTAAAATGACCTCTACACTGAAATCTAATATCCAGTTTGTGACTTAGACATGTAATAGGTAAGAAAAGCCAGGGCAGTATGATACTTTTGTTGAGAGTGAATAATGGTGACAACTCCTCAAAGCAGTGACAGAAATGTGAGTTATTAAAAGTGATGGGATTTTAAAAAATGTATAGGTAATAATGTATCTATTTGGGTTAACTGAGAACTGATGAAAAGACAGGCTTGCTGAATGGGCATCAATTAATAGTCCCTTAGTTTTTGTTTTTGCTTTTTCTCTTTACAGTTACCTATCTTGCCATCAAAATAAGCCAAAACTTTTCTTCAGCATTCACCTCATATATCAATGAGTCTCCTATAGTCTTGTGATTGCACAATGATATTGAGGCATAAAAAGAAGCAGTGACAACCCCAGAATGAAGTATTCACAGTAAAACAACGAACTGTATCCTATATGGCTTCTTACTACATGTGGTTTGTCTGGGTCTTGGCTCTGACTGCTTATGACATGGTCATCAACTTAAAAGTTGCAGATGAAAATGTACTTTTATGGCAGGCATCATTAATGTGTTTCAAAGGATTTTCTTTTGAAAATTTACTTCAGTTTGTGAGAATTTCAGTTTCACGGCCTCTAGCTTACCTTTATTTAGGCCCCTATAATACTTTCACTGGTGAAACACTCACCAAATTTTTATATTGCCCAATTAATTTTTCATTTATTTTAGACCTAGAAAAAAATCCTCACAGTATTGAGGAAAGCCTACTATAAAAACTCACACTCCGTCTGTTTCCAATAAGTAATTATTTATTTTACAGACATTAAAATACTTCTTGTATTCCTTGGTTGCTGTACTCTGAGTGGAGCTGGTAGTACATTCCTTTTGTCAATTGTACTTGATAAATGATCATATTAAATAGAGAACTTTCTAAAAATACTCCTAAATTCTCACAGTCCTATTTTGCTTTTTAAAAATATGTAGAGGACCCTGGCTTTCTAGAAACATTTTTTAATTTTGAAGAATTCTTGGATATCTACATTAGACATGTACTTGGATCCCTTAGGCTGGCAGGTAGTTGCTGTTTGATCACTGAGCCTTACTTGGTGTTCCCTAATCTAAAGCTCCTGTATAATATAACTTCATGAATAAGTGTCTCATTTCATTTTAGTACCAGACAAACCAACCCAGGCTCTGATGCACTGATATGAAGAAGTAACCATTGCTTCTCCTCTCCAACATTTATCACAGGCAAATGCCATTGCCATAATGATTCCCATTCACCCCCTCCCTTTTTTGGTACAATAATTGCACCCTTGCATTATTCTATACTTTTCCCATTAAGCAAAGGCTGGTAAAAGGCAGCATTTTTTGTTGAGGTACCAGGGCTGGGAAATGAACCCAGGACCTCATATGTGGGAAGCTGGCGCTCAACCATATCAGCTCCCCTGAGTTGATTTTTTCATTTGTTTGCTTGTCTTTAGGAGGCTCGAGGAACTTAACCTAGGATCTTTCATGTGGGAAGCAGGCCCTCAACTACTTGTGCCACATCTGCTCCCATGGCAGCTTTTTAGTAACATGACTAGATATATCTCCCTAGTAATTTCTGATGTAAGTAAGATCCAACAATTAATATGAAAACTTGTGTCTGTGTGGTGGGGGGGGGGGCAGGGGAATGCCCAGACTTGAAAAGAGTAAAAGACTACATTTTAAAATTCAATTTGTTACAATAAAGAAATAGTACACAGAGATAACAAAATGAACCCCCAGTTATATTTATTAAGGTAGGAAATGAACCAACATTACAACTCTACCCTGAAGTCTCAATGAACTTTTTCTCTGATGAAATGCCTATAACATTGCCTAGGTTTGTTTCTACTATTCTGTCAGCTCACTGGTTATTTTATTTTAAACTGAAGCTCTAACTCTAGTCTTTGTACTATGTAAATTGAATTGATTACAGGATTATACTGAAGGTGAAAAGTATGAAATGTGGTGCTCTACTTCCAACAGTGCATACTTGCTGGCTTCTTTCTTCACTCATTAGATTTTCAAAATACTAATAAATGGTTGTAACTATGAATAAGATGCTTGTGAAAAGCGAACTAGAACAAGGAACAGGAGACTAGTTCTCTCATCCTGGCTTTGCCACTAACTATAAATGATTTAAGGCAAGTGACTTCCCCTCACTGGGACTCATAATACTTAGGGAAAATAAGAGATTGAACTCCTTGTGTTCCTTTTCGTCTCTAAATATCTGTGATCTATGGTTTTAAGACAACCTTTACTAGACAATAACAGGAGATAAATTTAATATGAAATATTGGTTTTCAACCTTTTTAGAAAAATTTTTTCGATTAATTTACAGAATAGTAACAGCCATTTCGAAGCCCTTTGTTATTTTGTCATCTTGAAAAATAAATCAGCATTGAAGTAGGATAATATCTGTATCTTCCATTAAATTTCAAATCTAGCAGTATAGTAATAAATAAGGTGACAACTTGTTGACAAAAGAGAAGTTCATAGCTTGTACAAGTTTATCTTGCTTTCTGTGATGCATTAATATCCTTCAATAAAGGTCATCCAATTTGATTCCCACACTTCAGGAAAGAAGTTTAGAATGTGTTTCAGATTGTTTGTTTGTTTTTATATTTTTTTAATTAAAGAAGGTGTGAACTTACAAAACAATAATGCATAACATACAGGATTCCCATACACCATCCCACCACCAACACCTTTTATTGCTGTGGAACATTTGTTAAAATTGATAAAAGAACATCCAAATATTACTATTAACTATAGTCTATAGCTTACATTAAGTGTATTTTCCCATAAACCACCCTATTATTAACACCATGTATTAGTATTGTACATTGTTATAATTCATGTAAGAAGGTTCTCATATTTATATTGTTAACCACAATCCATCATCCACCACAGGGTTCACTGTGTTATACAGTCCCATGCCTAGTACATTCCATCCACTCAGTGTACACTCAGGGGCTCTCAATTTCAACACAGAGTTGTGTTGTCATCACCTCAGTCAATTTTAGAACGTTTTCATTATTCCAAAAAGAAAAATCTCTTACCCCCAATACCTCTCCTATTGTTGCCGTTAGCACTGATATAGTACCTTCATTGCCACTGATGCAAAAATATTACAATATTACTGTTAACTATAGTCCATAGGTTACATGAGTTGTATTTTTCCCATGTATCACTGTGGCAGTTTGAAATTATTTTATGAATCCCCAAAAAAGAAAGATTATGTTTGTGAATTAATCCATTCCTTTGGGTGTGAGATCCTTTTGACTGGACTGCATCAGTGAGGCATGACTTAGGTTGAGTCTCCACCCTCTTGCTGTGTCTGATAAAAACAGTGACACAGAGAGAGAGACACACACAGAGGAAAAGGGAGCCGCTATATTTGATCTTTTGATGTCAGAGAAAGGACTCCAGCTTCACCCATATCTGAGCTGCAAGAAGAGAAGGCCCCTACAGGCTCAAAGAGCTGAGGCCCAGGGAGAGAGGAGCCATATGCCTGATAACTTGCAGCTGAACTCGGGAAGAAAGCGGCACAGCCCTGACTGAAAGAGGAGGCCTGGTAAGACACAAGCCCTGGGCCTGGTTGCCCTCAGCTGAGCTCTGGGAGACAGTCGATTCTGAAGCGGGAGGCAGAGACCTTGGCAGAGATCGTGCTTCACCACATGGCAGCTGACTTTGGTGAGAAAGCATTTCTGCTGATACCTTGTTTGGACATTCCAGTGCCTTGGAACTGTAAGCTTTTAACCCAAATAATTTTCCGTTATAAAACCTAAAACATTTCTGGTACTTTGCATCAGCAGCCCTTTGGCAAACTAAAACAATCACCATATTCTTAACACCTTGTAATACTGATGTACATTTGTGCTAGTTCATAGAAAAGTATTCTTATATTTGTACCATTATCCACAAACTTCATCCACCACCAAGCTCACTATGTTATACAATCCCAAGATTATTATATAGTTTTCTTTCTATTGTCATTTACTTCCCTAGACTTCTCCTTTCAGGCATATTCACATTTATAAATCAGCAGTGTTAGTTATACTCACTATAATGTGTAACCAACAATTCTATACATTTCCTAACATTTACAAGCAATCTTATTAAAAATTCTACATACATTCAGCATCAGCTCCCCCTTTTCAACCCTTATTCTTTTGCTTAGTGACCTATACTCTATATTTTAACCCCATGAATTTACTCATTGTATTTAGTTCATATTAGCGAGAACATAAAATATTTGTCCTTTTCTGTCTGGCTTATTTCACTCAATATAATGTCCTCAAGGTTCATTCATATTGTCATATACATCCCAACTTCATTTCTTCTTATAGCTACATAGTATTCCATAGTATGTATATACCACATTTTGCTTATCCATTCATCAGTTGATGGACACATAGGTTGTTTCCATTTTTTTGGCAATTGTGAATAATGTCACTATGAACATAAGTGTGCAAATGTCTGTTTGCATCCTTTCTTTCAGTTCTTCTGAATATATTCCTAGTAATGGAATTGGAGGATCATATGGCAGTTCTATATTTAACTTCCTGAGGAACCATCCAACTGTCTTCCACAGAGATTGCACAATTCTACATTCCCACCAATAGTGAAGGACTGTTTTTTCAATAATAGCCATTCTATAAGGTGTGAAATGATATCTCATTGTAGGTTTGATTTGCATTTCCCTAATAGCTAATGATGATGAACATCTTTTCATGTGCTTTTTGGCCATTTGTATTTCCTCTTTGGAAAAATGTCTATTTAAGTCTTTTGTCCATTTTTAAATTGGGTGCTTGACTTCTCATCACTGAGTTGTATGATCTCTTTATATAACATGGAAATCAAACCTTGGCCAATATGTGGTTTCCAAATATGTTCTCCCGTTGAGTAGGCTGTCTTTTCACCTTATGACAAAGTCATTTGAAGTACAAATGTGTTTTATATTGAGGAAGTCCCATTTATCCACTTTTTCATTTCTTGCTCATGCTTTCAGAGTAAGGTTTAAGAAACCACCACCTACCATAAGATCTTGAAGATGTTTCCCTACATTTTCTTCTAGGAGTTTTATGGTTCCAGCTTTTATATTTAGCTCTTTGATCCATTTTGAGTTAATTTTTGTATAAGGCATAAGATAAGGGTCCTCTTTCTTTCTTTTGGATATGGATATCCAGTTCTCCCTGCACCATTTGTTGAATAGATTATTCTGACCCAGCTGGGTGGACTTGACAGCTTTGTCAAAAATCACTTGAACATTGATGTAAGGTGTGTTTCTGAACTCTCAGTTCAGTTCCATTGGTCTATAGGTCTATATTTATGCCAATACCATGCTGTGTTGACCACTGTTGTTAGGTAATATGATTTCAAGTCAGGAACTGAGAGTCCTGCAACTTTGTTGTTCTTTTAAGATATTTCTTGCTATTCGGGGTGCCTTACCCTTCCAAATAAATTTGAAAATTGGCTTTTTCACTTCTGCAAAAAATACTGTTGGAATTTTTATCAGGATTACACTGAATCTGTAAATCAATTTGGGTAGAAATGATATCTTAACAATATTTCGTCTTCCAATCCATGAATACGGAATGTCTTTCCATTTATTTAGGTTTTTAAAAAAAATTTTTTAGCAATATCTGTAGTTTTCTGAACAGGTACATTACATCCTTGGTTAAGTTTATTCCTAAATATTTGATTTTTTTTACTTGCTATTGTAAATGGAGTATTTTTCCTGACTTCCTCCTCAGATTGCTCATTACTAGTACATAGAAAAACTACTGATTTTTGCATATTAATCTTGTATCCTGCCACTTTGTTGAACTCATTTATTAGCTCTAGTAGCTTTGTTACAGATTTTTTGAGACTTTCTAGGTATAGGATCCTATCATCTGTGAATAGCAAAAGTTTTACTTCTTTTCCAATTTGGATGAATTTTATTTCTTTTTCTTGCATAATTGCTCTAGCAACAACATCTAGCACAATGTCGACAACAGTGGCGACAGTGGGCATCCTTGTTTTGTCCCAATCTCAGAAGGAAAGCTTTCAATCTTTCACCATTGAATACAATGTTAGCTGTGGGGTTTTCATAAATGCCCTTTATCATGCTGAGAAATTTTCCTTTTATCCCAATCTTTTGGAGAGTTTTTATCAAGAAAGAATGCTGTGTATTGTCAAATGCCTTTTCTGCATCAGTCAAGATTATCATGCCATTTTTCTTCTGCAATTTATTAAGGTGGTGTACTGCACTGATTGATTTTCTTGAGTTGAAGCACCCTTGCATATCAAGGATGAAACCCAATTGATCATGATGAATAATTATTTTAATGTGCTGTTGTATTTGATTAGTGAGTAGTTTGATGAGGATTTTTGCATTTATATTCATTAGGGAAATGGGTCTGTAATTTTCTCTTTTCATCTTTATCTGGTTTTGGTAATAAGGTGATATTGGTATCATAGAATGATTTTGGTAGTGTTCCCTCCTGTTCAATTTTTTGGGAGAGTTTGAGCAAGATTGGTATTAAATCTTCTTTGAATGACTGGTAGAATTCACTTGTGAAGCCACCTGGTCCTAGGCTTTTCACTTTTGGAAGGTTTTTGATTACTGATTCAATCTCTTTATAAGTTTGGTTTGTTAACGTCTTCTATTTCTTCTAAGGTCAGTGTAAGTTGTCCATGTGTTTATAGGAATCTGTCCAGTTCCTCTATGTTTTCTAGTTTGTTGGCTTACAGTTGTTCATAATATCCTCCTATGAGCTCTTTTATTTCTGTGGTGTCAGTGGTAATGTCCCCCCTCTCATTTCTGATTTTACTTATTTGTAACTTCTCCTTCTTTTTCTTTGTTAATCTGGCTAAGGGTTTGTTAATTTTGTTGATCTTCTCAAAGAACCAAACTTTGGATTTGTTGATCTTTATGTTTTTGTTGTTGTTCTCAATTTATTTCTGATTTATTCATTGTTATTTCTTTCCTTCTGCTTGCTTTGAGATTAGTTTGCTGTCCTTTTTCTAGTTCCTCCAGGTGTGTAGTTAGGTCTTTGATTTTAGCCCTTTCTTCCATTTTAATGTTGGCATTTAGTGCTATAAATTTTCTTCTTAGCACTGCCTTTACTGCATCCCAAAAGTTCATTTGTCTCTTGCAGTTTCTTATTTGACCCACTAGTTGTTTAAGAGTGTGTTGTTTAACCTCTATACCTTTGTGCATTTTCCAATCATCCACCTGTTATTAATTTCCAGCTTTGTTCCACTATTATCAGGGAATGTTCCTTGTATAACTTTACTCTTTTAAATTTATTGAGACCAGCTTTGTGACCCAACATGTGGTCTAACCTGGAGAATGATCCATGAGCACTTGAGAAGAATATGTAGCCTGCTGTTTTATGGGTGTGTATGCCTGGTAGGTGTAGTTCATTTATCAAATTAAGTTCTCTATTTCTTGTCTAGATGTTCTCTTTATTGATGTGAGTGGTGTATTGAAGTCTCCAACTATTAACATAGAGACGTCTATTTCTCCCTTTTGTTTTGCCAGCATTTGCCTCATGTACATTGAAGTGCTTACAGTTACCAGGCCATAAAGCATAAGTTACTTCCCTCACCAAAGTCTGTTGCCACGTGTTGGAGTAAGATGGCTTCTGATATTCATCCTTCCGCTTCCTCTTAAGTTTCTGTGGTCTCAGCTTCTTCCAATATCAGCTGTAGGCTGTTATAAGTCTCGTCTCCCTCCCGGGGCTCATTTCTCTCCGAGTTCAGCTTCTCCAGGCTCTGGTCTCTGCAGCTGCAAACTATCAGGTGAATGGCTCCTCTCTCTTCCCAGGGCCTCTGCTGTGTCTACGGAGCTATCTCTATTCCTCTTGTTCTTCTCCTTCTTGTTTACTTCCTGGGGTTCCAGCATTTAAAACTCTTAACTCTGCCTTTTTCCATGTCTTTTCTGTGTGAGTCCCTATCCACCAAGGGGCAGGGACTCAATGCCCTGTGGAAGTGGCCCAATCAAAGCCCTAATCATAATTTAATCAAGTAAAAATGAAACCTCAGACAGACCAGTTTACAAACATAATCCAATATCTATTTTTGGAATTTATAAACAATATCAAACTGCTACAAATGGGAAGGTCTTTGAAGACATTTTATGTATCCTCCTCTTCATTCTTTCACTAAAATATTTATTGAGCAGTTGGTTGCTGGAAATAGAGCAGTGAATTCCAACATAATCCCTAGCCACCTGAAGCTTTCATTCTAGTCAGACAATAAACAAACATAATATACCAGGAGGTGGTAAGAAAAGTAAGGAGGTTGAGGGGAAAATACACCAAATGTGAGATATGGACGTTAGTTAGTAGTAATACTTTGATGATGGTCTTTCATAATTTGTTACAAATGTTTCACAACAATGCAAGGTATTGCTGGTGGGGTGATGTATGGTATGACGTTATGCATGTTTGTTTTGTAAGTTCACAACTTTTACTATATACACTTGTTTTTTTAAGGTTTTTATTTTATTTATTTATCCCCCCCCTTATTGTTTTTGTGCTTGCTGTCTGCTCTCTGTGTCCATTCACTGTGTGTCCTCTGTGTCTGCTTGTCTTCTCTTCTTTTCTTGTCTTCTCTTTAGGAGGCACCAGGAACCAATCCTGGGACCTCCAATGTGGGAATGGACTTTGGTGAGGGAAGAAACTCATGCTTTATGGCCTGGTAACTGTGGACTTCTACCCCAAATAAATACCCTTTATAAAGACCAACCGATTTCTGGTATTTTGCATCAGCACCCCTTTGGCTGACTAATACAGCTGGAATAAAACCCACTTGGTCATGGCATATATTTCTCTTAATGTGCTATTGGATTTGATTTGCAAGTATTTTATTGAGGATGTTTGCATCTATATTCACAAGATAAATTGGTCTGTAATTTTCTTTTCTTGTAGTATCTTTATCTGGTTTTGGTATTAGGGTGATGTTGGCCTCATAGAATGAGTTAGATAGTGTTCCCTCCTGTTCAATTATTTAGAAGAGTTTGAGCATGATTGGTATTAATTCTTCTCTGAATGATTAGTAGAATTCACCTGTGAAGCCATCTAATACTAGGCTTATCTTTGTTCGGAGGTTTTTGATGACTGCTTCAATCTCTTTACTTGTAATTGGTTTGTTGAGATCTGCCATTTCCACTTGGGTCAGTGTAGGTTGTTTGGGTGGTTCTAGGAATTTGTCCATTTCATCTAGGATGTCTAGTTTTTTGCATACAGTTGTTCATAGTATACTATCATGGTCCATTTTATTTCTGTGGGGTCAATAGTAATGTGCCCCCTCTTATTTCTGACTTTATTTATTTGCATCTTCTCTCTTTTTTCTTTGTCTGTCTATCTAATGGTTTGCCAATTTTATTGGTTTAAAAAAAAACAGCTTTTGGTTTCATTAATACTCTCTATTGTTTTTTATTCACTACTTCATTTACTTCTGCTCTAATCATAGTTATTTCCTTCCTTCTACTTGTTTTGGGTTTAATTTGCTCCTCTTTTTCTAGTTATTCCAGTTTTGGGGTTAGGCCTCCAATTTGAAGTCTCTTCTTTTTTACTGTAAGCATTTAGAACTATAAATTTCCCTCTCAGCACTCCCTTAAGCTGCATCCCATAAGTTTTGTTATGCTGTACTTTCATTTTCATTCACCTCAATATATGTTCTAATTTCCCTTGTGATTTCCTCTTTAACCCATTCATTGTTTAAGAGTATGTTGTTTAATTTAGACATATTTGTGAATTTTCCACTTCTCCCTCTGTTATTGATTTCTAGTTTCATTCTGTTGTGGTTGCATAAGATACATAGTATGATTTCAATATTTTGAATTTATTGAGACTCGTTTTGGTACCCAATATATGGTCTAACCATTAGGTGAAGTGTTGTATATATGTCTGTAAGGTCTAGTTGGCTTAGAGTATCATTCAAGTCTTGTATTTCCTTATTGATATTTTGACTATTTTATCCATTATTGAGAGTAGTGAATTAATGTCTCCTACTATTAATGTAGAACTTCCATTTTCTCCCTTCAAATCTGTCAGTATTTGATTCATATAATTTGGGGCTGTGCTGTTAAGTGCATATATAGTTATTATTTTTACATCTTTGTATTGAATTGTTCCCTATCTCACTATATAATGACGATTTTTGTCCCTTGCAACTGTTTTTGACTTAAAGTCTATTTTATCCAAAATTTGCACCTTGCTTTTTTGTAGTTTCTTTTGTTTGTTATTTTGAGGTACCCAGACTGGGGATTGAACCTGGGACCTTGTAAATGGGAAGCCAGTGCTCAACCACTAAGCTACATCAGCTCCTTCCAATATTTGTATAGCCTCCCTGACTCCCTTTTAGTTACTACTTGCATGGAATACTCTTTTCTATCCTTTATCCCTTAACCTACTTTTATCTTTGAATTGAAGGTATGTGTCTTGCAGACAGCATATAGTTGGGTCATGCTTTTTTATCCATTCTGCCAGTCTTTGCCTTTTGACTGAAGAGTTTAATCCATTTACATTTAAAGCCATTATTGATAACACAGGACTTTCTTCTGCCCTTTTGTTATTTATCCTTTATAAGTCTTATACCTTTTTTGTCCCTCATGTCCATTAATGCCTACTTTTATTGTTATTTGATTTTTACATTGTAACATATTAAGTGTCTTCTTTTTTTATCTGCTTAGATTTTTCATCTATTTTCCTTGTTGATACCATGGAATTAAAATTTAACATCCTAAATATGTAACAGTCTTATCTTGTTTGATACCAACTTAACTTCAACAGCATGCACATATACCTTTCCTATTTCCTTCTGTGCCCGACCATATTTTTTTGTACTTGTCACTACTTATGTTTTTGTACATTGTATGTCTAAAATCATAGATTTATCATTACTTTTTAGGCATTTGCATTTTAGCATCTGTAGGAAGTAAGAAGCATTATTACATACCAAAAAATACACTACAATAATACTGGCATTTATAATTACCCAAATGGTTTCTTTTACCACAGGTCTTTATTTCTTTATGATGCTTTGGACTACTGTCTAGTGTCCTTTCCTTTCAGTCTATAGAACTCCCTCTAGCATTGCTTGTAAGGCAGCTCTAGTGGTAATGAACTCCTTCAGCTTTTGTTTATCTGAGAATGTCTTAATCTCTCCCTAATTTTTGAAAGAAAATCTCACCAGGTATAAGGTTCTTGGCTCGTAGTTTTTCTTTTTCAGTACTTTAAGTCTTTGAACCCACTGCTTTCTTGCCTCAGTCATTTCTGTTGAAAAAACGTGCACTCAAACTAATTGGGTCACCCTTGTATGTAACACTGCTTTTCTCTTGCAGCTTTCAGAAACTTGCATTCAATAGTGTGATCAATATATGACAAGGTGTATTTTGTCCTTCATGTTTATCCTGTTTGGTGTTCTCTGGGCTTCCTGGGTGTGCATATTCATGTCTCTTGGTAAGTTTAGGCATTTCTCTGTAATTATTTCTTTGAATATTCCTCCTGCTTCTTTCTTTCTTCTCCTTCTGGGATTCCCATCATGCATATATTGGTGGGTTTGATGGTGTCCCAGATGTTTCTTAGGCTCTTTTCACATTTAATAATTCTTTGTTCTTTCTGCCTCAGCTTGACTCATTTAAAGTGTCTTGTCTTCAAGTTCACTGATTATTTTTTTATCAATTTTATTGAAATGTATTCATAAACTATAAAATCCATCTAAAGTTTGCAATCAATGGGCATTTGTTATAATGACAGAGTTGTTCATTCATCATACTAAGCAATATTAAAGCATTTTCATTACTCCAAAAAGAATCCCCCCACCCCTTAAAAGTCACCTCTCAATCCTTCTAGTCATACATAACTGCTAATCTATTTTCATCTCTATAAATTTATTTGTATTTACATTTTGCATAGATGAAGTCAAATAATATGCAATATTTTGTGTATAGTTTCTTTCACTTAGCCTACTTCCTTTTTTACCATTGATGGAAGAATACTAAGATATTATTAAATGCTGCAGTCCCTAGTTTGGTTTGGTTGTATTTTTATCCAAATATCACCCTATTAGAAACATCTTGTAACATTAACATACATTTGTTCTGCTTTCTCTGAAAACATTCTTATATATGTCCTATTAGCCAACTCATTTTCTAAACAAGGTTTTGCTATGCCAAACTATCCCATGTTTCATTTTTTAGCGTTGCTTCTAGTAATATGCACAACCTTAGACTTTCCCTTTCTACAAATATTATACTCATAAATTAGTGCTAATTACAAACACTATAATGTACATTCAACATTTCTATCCATCTCCAAACATTTCCAACCACCTTTTTACCAATTCTGCATAGATTAAGCCTCAGCTTTCCTTTCTCTATCCTCATTCTATCTTTTGGTGGCCTATTTTCTAGTTATTAACTCTATGAGTTTGTTCATTTTATTTTAGTTCATAATAGGAAATTGTGCAATATTTGTCCTTCTGTACCTGGCTTTCTTCACTCAACATAATATCCTCCAGGTTCATCCATGTTGTCATATAATTCACTTCATTTCTTCTTATAGCTGAATAATATTCCATCATATGTATATACCACAGTTTGTTTATGCATCCATGGGTTCATGGACACCTGTATTGTTTTAGTCTTTTGGCAATTGTGAATAAAGCCACCATGAACATCCATGTGCAGATGACTATTCATGTCCCTGCTCTCAGTTTTTCTGGGTATATACCTAATAGTAGTATTGCTGGGCCACATGGCAGATCTATGAATTTTTAAAATTTTTTATATATTTTTAAACTTTTTAATTGAAGTTTATCATTCATACATGAATCTCCATAAACAATAAGTGTATAGTAAAAGTTGAAGTTCTCTGATTCTTTCTTCTGCTATCTCCAATCTGCTCTTGAATCCCTCTTGGGAATTTTTTTTAAATTGCAATTATTGTGTGGTCTTCAACTCCATTGGTTCTGTTTGATACCTTTTTAAAATTTCTATTTACTAAAACTCTCATATTACTCATATATTGTTTTCCTGATATCCTTTATTTCTTTCTCTGTATTTTCCTTCATCTCCTTGAGCATTTTTAAGATCACTTTCTTAAAAGGCTTTGTTCAGTATATCCACATTCTCCTCTTCTTCATTGGTGTTTTCTAGATTTATCCTATTCCTTTGGATGGGCCATCATTTCCTGTTTCTTTGTTTGTCTTGTACACTTTTGTTGCATACTGTACATTTTAATATTTTAGAATATTTACTCTAGGATTTATTCCCTGAGATGTCCATTTCTTGATTTTTTTAAATGAGCTGGTGATGAGACAGATATTTCCTTAAGCTCAGCCCTCTATCAGGAAGGTCTGACCAAGGTGAATGCAATGTGCAGGGTTTTCCCTCTCTTTTGGGGCCTCTGTCTTGTCTTGGGCTTTTGCTTATTAGTTGTTTTGGAGTTTCTCTGACAGAACTCCCATTCTCAGGTGTTGGAAGCCAGCAGGCCTTTGACCCATACTGTCTGCCTCTATAGGTTTTTGTACTCCTTTAGTTGTCTCAAGCTGCTTTTGCCTGGAGGGCAAATTCTAGGAGGAGAGGCACACCGGAGATGATTTTACCAAGTCAGTCTTTCCCAGCCAAAACAGAGCCAAGGACCCTTTGAAGGGCATGCAGACCAGCTCCAGATTGCCCTGCAGAGGAGACCAAGAAGGGCACCAAGAGCTACTTCCACGGCTCCCCAAAACTCTGTTTTCTTGGCCTCCCCAGCAAATGCAGGACTTCAACTAACTGTTCCCCACAGCCCTGAGGAAACACAGTGACTTTATGTCCAGGGAGGTCTGAAACAGGGCTGCTGCTGTATTTTCCCGACACAGGTTGAGAAAATGGCCAGGGCCAACTTTGTCCAGGGTAGATTAAAACAATAGCTGCCCTCAGAACCAGGACCCTATGATCTGAATTCACTAATCAAAAGCTGTGATCAATGTTCAGCCATACCCACCCCAGTTCTTGATAAAGAAAATTTTTACATCCCTTTCTGTCACCAGTGAGATAGACAGGGCCTGGAGCCCATAGTGGCCTGCTCTGAGAATGAGGGATGGTCACTGGTAGTCATAATGCAGAAAGAGCAATTTACTACTTTTTACTGTAATTTATGAGCTTCTTCCTCCTGCTCTTCTCTGGATGCTATAGAGTGCTCTACTGTCCTCTGGAGTTTCAACGTAATTGTTTCAGACAATTCTTGCCTGTTTAATAATTGTTCTGGTGGAAGGACTTAATATTGGAGCTCCATACCCCAACATCCACTCACAATCCTCTCTGCTTGTTTTTTTTTACCATTACTTTTTATGTATTTGCATTTTAGAACCTTTCAGTTTGTATAAAGTATAGTTTCATACCAAAAATGCAATACCCCAACATCCACTCACAATCCTCTCTGCTTGTTTTTTTTTTACCATTACTTTTTATGTATTTGCATTTTAGAACCTTTCAGTTTGTATAAAGTATAGTTTCATACCAAAAATGCAATACAGTAATACTGCCATTTATAATTACCCCTGCAATTAACTTTACAAGAGTTCTTGTGATTAAAGTCAATGGAAAATTGCAGGAAACCAATTCAAACAGGACTAACAATGGCCCAGAATCTTCGGGAATGAAAGTTTGGGTCACCCCACCAGGCAAAGAACTGCAGTCAGCTGAAGTGCTTGCTGAAGGTAACGGGAACATGGAATGGGTAGTGGAAGAAGGTAGTGATAAATATGAACTTCGACCATGTGGCCAGTTACAGAAACAAGGACTGTAATAGTCATGAACCCTTCTTCCTTGTTTCGTTATGAGTATGATTGTGTATGTACACAAAATGAATTTCTTTGTTTTCTTCCCCAACTTTTTCCCCTATCATATGTAAAGTTGTATTAATTTCACATCATAATATTTAAGGATGTCAAGTTTAAGAGTGATTATTACCCAAGGAATTGCACCCTATTCTGTGGGGAATTAACGCGTTTCCGGTTGTACGCAGGGGAGTTGAACATTGTTAAGTGGAAATATATATGTATGTTTGTCTGTTATTGTTTTTATTTAGAGCCTAAGTATAGTTTAGGGTAATGTGTATGGTTGCTGAGTTGACAAAGGATGGACTGTGATGATTAGGCTAATGTGTCAACTCGGCCAGGTAATTGTGTCCAGGTGTTAGGTCCAGCAAGCACTGGGCTAATTGTAATACAAGAGCATTTATGGACTTCAATCACCAGTGAGGTTGCTACATGGATGGCTGATTACATCTGCATCAGTCAGGAAGTTTGCATCAGCAATGGGTGATGCTTTTATCCAATCAGTTGAATGATTTAAAAGAGGAAGTGATTTCAACATTCAGAGAGAGTTTCCTAGCTAGTCTTTGGACAGCCAGCTTCTCCCAGAAACTCATCAAGGACCTTTCATTGGACTTTCATCGGAACCCCTAGTTTGTAGCCTGCCTGCGGAACCTGGACTTGTGCATCCCCATGGTCACGTGAGAGACTCATAAAATCTCATATTATTGACAGAGATCTTCTGTTGATTCTGTTTCACGAGAGAACCCTGGCTAATACACCAGCTATGCAAGGGTGGTTCCACATAAAAAAATCAAATAATGCAATATACCACGTTAACAAAATAAAGGGTCAAATCCACATGATCACCTCAATTGATGCAGAAAAGACATCTGACAAATTTCAGCATCCTTTCTTGCTAAAAATGCTTAGAAAATAGGAATAGAAGGAAACTACCTCAATATGATAAACAGCATATATGAAAAACCCACAGGTAACAACTTACTTCATGGTGAAAGGCTGAAAGCTTTCCCTCTATATCTGGAACAAGACAAGGGTGCCCACTGTCACCACTGCTATTCAACATTGAACTGGAAGTTCTAGCCAGAGCAGTTAGACAAGAAAAAGAAATAAAAAGCATCAAAATTGGAAAGGAAGAAGCAAAATTTTCACTATTTGCAGATCATTCTTTATAAAGAAAGTCCCTGTATTAGTCAGCCAAAGGGGTGCTGATGCAAAGTCCCAGAAATCTGCTGGCTTTTATCAAGGATATTTATTTGGGGTAGAAGCTTATAGTTGCAAGGCCCTAAAAAGTCCAACTCAAGGTACCATAAGAGGCACTTTCTCTTGCAACGTCTGTTGCCACATGTTGGCGCAAGATGACAGGCAACATCTGAGAGGGTTCAGCCTTCCTCTTCCCTCTTAAGGCTCCGTGGGTCCCAGCTTCTTCTGATCTCAGCTGTGGGCTGGCATAAGGCTCATGTCTCTCTCCAGGGAACATTTCTTTCCAGGCTCAGCTGCTCTGTTCTCTTCACAAGGTCAGCTGTAGATTATCAGGCTCATCTCTCTTCCTGGGGACTTTGCCGTGTCTAATGAGCTGTCACTCTTCCTCTGTGTTTTTCTTCTCTGTGTGTCTATGTCCATGAAAGAGTCTGTTTTATTGCCTACCAAAAGGGTGGGGGCTCAACCCTACATGCCCTAGTGACATGGCCAAATCAAAGGTCTAATCTTAACATAATTTAGTCAAAGTCATCTCAGCTGAATATAATACAATCAAAGGGTATCATGCCCAGAGGAACAGACCAGTTTACAAACATATTCAATTACCTTTTTTGGAGTTTATAAATAATATCAAGTGCCACAGTCCCCCAAAATCTATAGTGAAGCCACTAGAGCTAATAAACAAATTCAGAAGAATGGAAGGGTACAAGATCAACACGCAAAAATTAGTAGTGTTTCTATACACTACTAATGAGCAATCTGAGGAGGAAAATGAGAAAAAAATTCATTCACAATAGCAACTAATAGATCAAATATCTAGGAATATATTTAATGAAGGAGGTAAAGGAGTTATGCTTGGAAAACTACAAAACTGGATATCTGTATGCAAAAGAATGAAGGAGCACCCCTCTCTCACAGCACATACAGTAATTAACTGAAAATATATGAAAGCCCTAAGTATAAGAACCTGGACTACAAAGTTCCTAGAAGATAATGTAAGAAAGCATCTTCAGAATCTTCTGTTAGGCAATGATTTATTAGACTTTACACTGAAAGCACACTTAACACAGGAAAAATATAGATAAATGGGACCTCATCTGAATTATAAACTTTTGTGCATCACATGACATTATCACAAAAGTGAAAAGTCAGCCTACCAAATGGGAGAAAATATTTAGAAACGACATATCTGATAATAGTTTATTATCCAGAATATACGAAGAAATTCTACAAGTCAGCAATAAAAAGACAAATAAACCAATTTAAAAATAGGCTAAAAAATTGAATAGACATTTATTCAAAGAAGAGATACAAATGGCTACAAAACACATGAAAAGATGTTCAACATCATAAGCTATTAGGGAAATGCAAATCAAAACCACAATAAGATATCATTTCAAATCTACTAGAATAGCTACTACTGAATTTACATAAACAGAAATTTGTGCAAAAAATGCAGTATCTGCAAGGAACAAAATAACAAAGTGCAATAAAATGAGGTATGTCTGTAAAATCAGTGATTTCCCAAGCTCAGCGTTCCTCTCCTATAATGCAACCCACAGCATGAGCAGACATCCACCTAGACCCTACGACATCACCATCAAGGGTGGGGCCAGAGAAACTGGGGCAAACATCATGCTGACACTCTGCTTACTGCTTTTGCTGAGAGTAATAAAGTCTCTTGTATTCTGCCAGCATCCATAGAATAGATAGTGTATTTGCTTATAAGCAGGGTAAAATTCCAGACTCTTCACAGTTCTTAAAAAAATAAAGCCAGTGAATTTTCTCGCTGTCCTGATTTTCTGATAATCAGGGTAGGCTAAACATTCGCTATATTAGAAACCATGCATGTGTCCCCAAACCAAACTAGGTCTGGTTTTTAGAATGGTGATAAACTAAGACTGATTTATTATATGACCATCCTGTATGGGAAAAGACTGTATTCTGGGTATCTTTGGTCAACCTTCAGAGATATAGCAGGGGGATTGATGTATCTCAGGTGGTTGGGCGTCCGTCTCCTATATGGAGGGACTGGGGTTCGATCCCTGGGACTTCCCAGTAAAAATTTAAAAAAAAAGAAAAATATAGAAGGTGTGTGGGCCACCAGGCCCCGTGCGTGGGTGTGCCGCCAGGTCCCATGCATGGGTGTGCTGCCAGGCCCCGCGAGCCATGCAGCAAGATGATGATGTAACAGGAAAGTGACACAAGGGAGAGCCAAGATGAGACGCACCAAAAAACCAGGAACTAAGGTGGCGCAGGCGGTAGGATGCCTCTCTCCCACATTGGAGGTTCCGAGGATCGAATCCCAGTGAAGACAGGATGAGAAGGATGAGAAGAGAGAACAGGAAATGGACACAGAAAGTTGCCCAGTAAAAGGACACAGAAACAGCAAGAATGGGGGTAGGGTAAAAATGGATAAAAGTAAATAACTAAATAAATCCTTAAAATTTGTATAGGGAAGGAAGATACGAACTGTAGTTAGTAGTAATACTTTGATGCTGCTCTTTCATGATTTTTTAACAAATGTTTCACAACAATGCAGGGTGTTTGTGTGTGTGGGGGGGTGGTGTGTGGGAGCCTTGTATGATGTTATGCATGTTTGTTTTGTAAGTTCACAATGTTTACTGAACACTTATAGTTTATGTATGTTCATGTATGAATGATATACTTCAATAAATTGTTTTAAAAAAAACCCGATATAGCAAAAAAAAAAAATAAAGCCATGTAAACAGATGAGTCTGCCAGGGAGATGACATAAATGATAAGATAATATGGGACTGGATCCGAGGAATTCCAACATTTAAGAGTTGTGTAGAGAAAGAGCGCCAGGAAATAATATTGAGGAGTGGCTAGAGAAGGAAAAGGGAAACCAGGAGCGTGTGGTATCATAGAAACCAAAGGAAAAGTATGTTTTAGCAAAGGAAAGTAGTCAAGTTCTAGGAAGAAGTCAAATTAGATAAATTCTGGGAATTGTCATTTGAAACTGATGATCTTATTGGAAGCAGTTTATGTAGAATTGTTGATTAAATAGGATTGCTGTATTTAGCACTAAAAACACAGGATATCCAGTTAAACTGGAATTTAAGATAAATGAATAAAGTTTAGCCTGAATATATACTAAATACTCCATGTGTCCTGCATTTTATCTAGCAATCTGTGGATTAGGAGAAATGGGGAAGTGGAGATGGGAAGTGTTGACTGTCCTTTCAAAAGGTAGGACTGGAAAGAGGAGAAAAGAGATATGATGACAGCTGGTGGGAGAATTGCTTATTTTATTACTTAAGAAAGGGGTCATTTATGAAAGTATAAGTGATGATGGGAAGGGAACAGTAGAGAGGCTGAAAAAAAAGATAATAAAATGAAGTGGTGGAATAGATAAAAAGTAGAGATGGAGGAGTTATCCTTGGAAAAGAGAGGAGATATAGTTTAGATAGATAGGAAAAAGAAAGAGGTGAAGCTATGGAAAAACTTTGAGGTGATATGGTGGAGGAAGGGAGATTTGAGGACTTTTGTCTTAAATGATGAAATGGCCTTCATCATCTCAGTCTATAAAGATGTGAAGTTGGGGGATGATAGATTCCTCTAGGTTCTTGGCCATGTTGCATAAAAGAATTTAAGAACATGCCAGTTTAGTTAGGTCAGTAAAAAGAATTTATTGAGAACTGGGAGAAAAGAACAGAGTTTACTGAGAAATAGGAGAAAAGAACAGAATTATGCACCAAAATATTGATGTGGGCTCCTCTAGGCAGAGACAGTGTTTTGGGCTTGTGGGGCTATCTTTATTAAGCTATTATTTACTCCTCCCTTTCCTAATTTTGGGGGAGGGGCCCCAGCTGTTTGCTGTTCTGATTGGTTATCCCACTGGTTAGTTCCCCAGGGGACCAATGGTGAGGCCCCTTGAGGGTATCCTGGGCTTTCCCTCCACCCTGAAAGAGATCTCATTGCAATCTCCTTCCAAATGGGGTTCTCATGGCTGGGGTCTCACAGGGTCCTTCTGGCAGCCTTCTTGGTGGCCGTCTTTCCCTCATGGGGTTTCTAGGTGGGGTTTCATGGCCATGTGTTTCATGGCCATGTTTTTCTGCCAGGTCTTAGACTCGTCTTCCCTTTTCCTAAACTAACCTGCCTCAGATGCAATGTAGAGATCTAGTCAACATGGTGAACCGAGGCGACCCTGGAAAACACCTCCCTTGGATTAAAACATGCAAATGTTAGATAAAATATATAATAAAAATGATATTCGAACTCAAAAGCAGGAAACTAAAATCTCCAGGTGTCAGGGTGTAAAGCAACTGGAGCACGCTTTACACAGGAGTGTAAATTGGTTCAACTAATTTAGAATACTGGCAGTATCTCCTAAAGGTAAACAAACTCCCACTCTTTGACTCACAATTCCACTTTCGGGTATAGACCCAGTAGAAACGAATGATTATGTCCACCAAAAGACAGGTACAAGAATACTCATAGATTTATTCAATAGCCCCAAACTGGAAACAACTCAAATGTTTACCTACTGCAGTTGTTTTCAGTGGGGGACAACTTTTTCCCTTAGGGGACCTTTGGCAACATTTTTGTTTTTCTAACTTGGAGAGAGGGTTTGCTACTAGTGATAAGGCCAGTGATGATGCTAAAATACTATAAGGCACAGGACATCTCCCTGTAACAAAGAATTATCTGACCTAAAATATAGACAATGCCCATGTTGAGAAACCTTCATCTACAGTAATGAAAAAAGGATGAACTACTGCTGCATGCAACATTTATGAACTTCTCAGACATCATGTGAATGAAAGAAACAAGATGCAAAGATTACTTATTGGCTGTGTCTATTCAAATGAAGTTTAATAAGAACAGGTAAAACTGTCGTTGAAAACAAACATAAAAACATAGGAAATCTCCAACTATGTATGGGTTTTCTGCTTCTGGAGATCCCAGAAAAACCTCACGCCTGCAAGTGTCAGATCTGAATGGGTATTTGAGTCTCTTAAAGAACCAAAGCCTTTGAGGACCTCACTAACGTTTGGAGCGAGGTAAACTGGGACTGAGTCAAATCCACCCCTTCCCATGGAAAAAAGAGCAATGGTATCGGATACCGCCAGTATGCGGGGAGAAGAAAGATGGCGGGAGCCTTAGGCTGCACTCCTCTCATCCTTGCCCAAAGACCTTCTTGGCCCACTGGAGACCAAGGAAAAGGGAGAGGCCTCGCTTCATTGCCCGGCAACCGACTTGTGGCGTCCTTTTTGCGGGAGTTGCTGTGCAATGACGCAAGATGCGCGTGGTGAACGTCGAGAACCATGAGATTCCGGCCTGGAAGAGACCCTCGCACCACAGAGGCTGCGGTGTGGGTTGCGGGCCTGGCAGCGAGACTGGGGACAGGTCCTTGTGGCTCTGCCTGGCCCCAAGGCCGGACCAATCCGCAGCTTCCACGCCCGGCGGAGTGCTATCGCAGTGGTCTGGTCATCGTCTTCCGTGGCCTCGCCTAGAGGTCGGCCGTCTGGTAAGTCCTTTCCACCTCCTCGGGCAGTCTAGGCCTCTCAGGTCCCCCAGGTGCACTCTGGGTAGGTCTTCCACCAGTGGCATCCGAATTAGATGACGTGGTGGGCGCAGAGCGTTGTCTTCATTCTGTAAAGCTGCTCACAATGAAAGGCAGTTCCTGCAAGTAATAGGTTTATAGCGTTTGTTGCTTTGTGATGGCTCTATCCAGCGGCTCGTGTTCAGCTTTTCATCCTTACTGGTTTCTATGCGCTTTTGGGTTTCACTATGCCACTTTTTCTATGATATTCTGCCTCCTTGCTTCTCTGCCTACTGCTCCTTCCTCGGTTTTCATTCCTCAACTCAGCCCCATGCCTGTGTTCTCCAACGTTTTGTTCTAGGTCCTCCCCTCCACCTTTTAAAAA
The DNA here is from genome assembly GCA_029593785.1 of Cabassous unicinctus. Taxonomy (NCBI): domain Eukaryota; kingdom Metazoa; phylum Chordata; class Mammalia; order Cingulata; family Chlamyphoridae; genus Cabassous; species Cabassous unicinctus. The sequence goes on from JAQZBX010005612.1 coordinate 40,226, forward strand.
TCACTTTGTATTGAAATAAATTCACAAACCATATAATCCATCCATAGTGTACCATCAGTGGCTTTTGGTATAATCATAGAGTTGTGCATTCATCACAGCAATCAGTATTAAAGCATTTTCATTACTCCCAAAAGAAAATCCCCCTACCCTTTAATAGTCACCTCTCAATCCCTCTATCTTTTCCGTCATACATAACCACTAATTTGATTACATCTAAGTTTATTTGTATTTACATTTTGTATAGATGGAGTCAAACAATATGTAGTACTTTGTGTCTGATTTCTTTAACTTTGCATAATTCTTTTTTTAAAAACAATTGGTGGAAGAATATTATTCCCTATGGTCCATAGATTGCTTTAGTTGTATTTTTGCCTGAATATCATCCTGTTATTAATATCTTGTAATATTAATGTACATTTGTTCTGTTTCATGGAAAAACATTTTTTAACAAATCAACTTTATTGATACATATTAATAAAACATACAATTCACCCAAAGTGCACAGTCAGTGGTATCTGGTATAATCACATAGTTGTGCATTCATCACCTCAGTCATCATTAGAGCAAAACATTCTTATATTTGCACTATTAACCACACTCATTGCCCACAAGAGGGTTTGCTATGCTATATGGCCCCATGTTTTATCCTTCTAGTGACATACACTACCTTAAACTTTCCCTTTCAGCCACTATCAAATTCATATATTCACACTGCTGATTACCTTATTACAAATTCTGCACAAATTAAGCCTCAGCTCCCCATTCTCTATCCTTATCCTGTCTTCTGGTGACCTATGTTCTACCTATTAACTCCGTAAGTTTGCTTATTTTATTTAGTTCATATTAGTGAAATCATACAATATTTGCTTCACTCAACATAATGTCTTCAAGATTCATCCATGCTGTCACATGCTTCACAACATCGTTTCTTCTTATAGGTGAATAATATTCCATCATATGTATACACCACAATTTGTTTATCCATTCATTGGTTGATGAATACCTGGGTTGTTTCCATCTTTTGGCAATTGTGAATAATGCCATTATGAATAAGGGTGTGCAAATGTCTGTTCAAGTCCCTGTTTTCAGTTCTTCTGATTGGGATTGCTGGATCACATGCCAGATCTCCATTTACCTTCCTGAGGAACTGCCAAGCAGTCTTCCACAGTGGCTGCACCATTCTATATTCCCAAAAACAGTGACTAAGCATTCTTATTTCTCCACATCGTCTCCAACACTTGTAGTTTTATGTTTTTTTAACAGTGGCCATTCTAATAGGTGTGCAATGATATCTCATTGTAGTTGTGATTTGCATTTCCCTAATAGCTAGTGATGGTGAACATGGTTTCATGGAGTTCTTTTACCATATGTATTTCCTCTTTCAAAAAAATGTCTATTCAAGTCTTTTGCCCATTTTTTAATAGGGTCATTTGTCTTTTTACCTTTGAGTTATAGGATCTCTTTATATATTCTGAATATTAAACCCACATCAGATCTGTGGTTTCCAAATATTTTCTCCCCTTAAGTAAGTTGCCTCTTCACTTTCTTGACAAAGTCCTTTGAAGCACGAAAGTAATTTAGAGGAGGTCCCATTTATCTATTTTTTTTTTCTTTAGTTGTTTTTGGTTTTGGTATTGATGAAGAAGATACTGCAACCCTGATCCCCCACTCCTTAACTGACACCCACAGCTTCAGAAAGATAAACAGCTCCTCTCCCCTTTTCTCTGAAACTCACAGCTTCAGGAGGATAAACAGCTCCTCACCCCTTTTCCCTGAAACCCACAGCTTCAGAAAGATAAACGGCTCCCTAGCTCCTCTCCTCCTCGTCCACCCAAGGTCCTCTGCTTTAGGGAGATAAGCTAAACTTGCTTTTTTTCCTTTTGTAAACCCCGCCTGCCCACTTGCTTAAGGAATTTGCCCGCTTGCTCAGCAACCCACTAGCCAATGAACAAGAACCTGTATAACCCCATGAAAGGTGATGGTAGGGGCTCAGAATTTGGAGACTGAACTCTCCTCTGGGCCTGTGCATAATAAAACTTTGTTCCCCCACCTCTCCGAGTGCCGTTTGGGCTTTCTCATCATGTAAGTCTCATTTCTGCTGCAACATTTGGTTCCCTGACCGGGAAACCCAACTGAGCAGGCCCATTGTGCTCCTGGCTTGGGAATGATGGGCATGGCCAGTGGCAATCTCCGAGCGAACAAGGTAGGTGCCACCTGTCCTCTTAATGGGACCTCCTTCTGAAGTGGTCCCCGCAGGCTGCGTCCCCCACACCCTGGCCTGACTCAGTGGGGAGGCGGACTGAACAGTGCCAGAAGACTCTGGAAAGGTAAGGCCCTGGGTGCCAAGTCCTCAGTCAGGCCCATCTCTGAACAGAAGAAGAAACTGATCACCTCCTGAAATCTTGAATACTGAGATTGAATAAGGCAATCCCTGTGGGAGGGACTGTATAACCTCTGAGTGACTGTGTGAGTGAGTGAGGACGGCAGAGGCTTGCATCTGCTGTACCTGTCTGTGACTCCACGGCGTATGCTACAGAGCCTGTGTGGGCCCTAACCTGTTTTCTGCAGCTATGTCATATGGCATAACAGCTCACCTGAACTTTGCCCAGGTACCTTAGCTAAGACAATCCAAAGTTCTCGTGAGAGACGCAGACAGGCGGGCATCAGAGTGGCCTCGAAAAAGGCAACCCCTTCTTTTGTCTGTCTTGAGCCACTGAAACAGGATATGGGCTCATCATAGTCAAAACCCACTGTCTTAGACTGCATGCTTAAGTATTTTTAAAAAGGGCTTTTCTAGAAATTATGGCATCCAGATAAATCCTGGCACCCTCCATACCCTATGCGAATTAGAATGGCCCACTTTTGGTGTTGACTGGCCCTTGGAAAGGACCCCTGAAGTAGCCAGGGTCCATGCAGTGTAGCTTATAGTCACAGGAACACCCGGCCACTCTGATCAGTTTCCCTACATTGACTTTTGGCTAGAAATATCCAGGACTCTGTCCCTTTGGGTTCAATTTTGTGTTGGGAAAAAGGGACTGAGCAGGGTCTTAGTTGTACAAGGAACAAGGCCCCAGAAACCAGTCATTCATCAAGGACCCCCGGAAGAGGACCTACCACCCCCACCATACACTCTGGCTGCTTTAGCTCCCACTCCTAGCCCAGGAGCACAGGTGGATCTCCCAGAGACATCCCCATCTTCGGTCCCTTCAGGACCATTGACCCCCTCTGGAGAGAGCCCCGGAACCCCAATGGCAAGGAGGCTCTGGTCAGCACAACCCACACTACAGATGCCCCTCCATGCAATGCAAGGTACAGCCCAGATCAGTGAGAATGGAACTATCCAACCCAGAAAGCCTGTTTTATATTACAAGCCCTTCAAAACTACAGACCTCTTGAACTGGAAGTACCACACCCCTTCCTACTCGGAAAAGCCCCAGGCCATTACTGATCTCATGGAATCTATTTTCCAAACTCATTGTCCTATTTGGGATGACTGCTGCCAACTCCTCCTGAGTTTGTTTAATACGGAAGAGAGACAGTGGATTCTGATGAATGCCCAAAAGTGGCTGCAGGAGCAGGCCCTGACTGGTGTCTTAAACCTGGAAGATTGGGCATGAGAGGCAGCACCAGAGGTCCAACCGAACTGGAACTTTAACACTGATCAGGGACGGGCTGCGCTCCAACAATATCAGGAAGCGTTCCTTCAAGGGGTCCAAGAAGGGGCAAAACGAACCACAAACATGACAAAGACGACTTTAGTCACTCAAAAGCCTAACGAATCTCTGGGAGATTTCTATGAGCGGCTTTGTGAGGCCTTCAGAATCTACACCTCTTTTGACCCAGAAGCTCTGGAGAACCAGAGGATGGTGAATACTGCCTTTGTCGCTTAAGCAACATCGGACATTAAAAGAAAGCTCCAAAATTTAGAAGGGTTTGCAGGAATGAACATCTCCCAACTCCTTGAGGTTGCTAATAAAGTGTTCATCAATCAAGAAGAAATCACCAAACGAGAGGCCAGGAAGCAAATGAAACATCAAACCTCCCTGCTGGCAGCAGCCATGGGAAATCCTGACCCCACCAGACGAGGAGGACCACCTCAAAAAGGGGGGACAAGTACCAAGAAGATGCCCCTGGTTAGAGACCTATGGCTTATTGTTAAGAAAGTGGACACTGGAAAAATGAGTGCCCCCAAAAGAATCAGGTGCATGAAAGGGGCAACCCCAAAGGGAAATACTGACCTAAGCCCCAGGACTGTCTGATTGGACTAGCGGGACTCAGCCCCGAATAGGGGCAACTGGGCTCACTAAAACTTGGCCCCCACGAGCCCATGGTCAAACTACAAGTCGGGGGCCAGTCAATGACTTTCATGGTGGACACTGGCGCTGAATATTCTGTGGTCACAACCCCCATTGCCCCCTTTAGCAGAAAAATTGCTGATATCATAGGAACGACTGGGGACCAGTCAAGCCAATGGCCTTTTTGCCACTCAAGAACTTGCCAGCTTGGTGGCCATGAAGTGACTCATGAATTTCTATACCTGCCTGAATGTCTGGTTCCCCTACTTGGTAGGGACCTCTTAATCAAACTGGGAGCCCAGATTACCTTCAAGCCTGAGGGGCCAGCAAGCTTAAGCCTTGGGACCAGCCTCACTCTCCTCATCACCACACCCCAAAGTGAGGAATGGAGACTTCATGCAGAAGAAAATTCAAGCCAGAATCTGGAAAAACTGCTGGAACTTTCCCCCCAGGTTTGGGCAGAGAGAAACCCACCAGGAACGGCACACAACCATGCGCTGATCATCATTGACCTGAAGCCTGGAGAGGTCCCAGTCTGACAGAGGCAGTATCCGATTCCCTGCGAAGCACAGTTGGGCATGGTTGAACACATAGACTGCCTGAGGAAAGAGGGTATCCTGATTGAGTGCCAGGCACCCTGGAATACCCCATTATTACCAGTAAAGAAACCAGACAGGACAGGATATCGACCAGTCCAGGATTTACGAGCAATCAATAATGCCAGTCTCACCTTACATCAGGTTGTTCTCAACCCATACACTTTGCTGGGACAGCTGCCACCTGAAGCCACCTGCTTCACTTGCTTGGGCCGGAAAGACACCTTCTTCTGCCTGCAGCTGGCCCCCCTGAGCCAGCCTCTGTTTGCCTTTGAGTGGAAAGATCCCAGAACCCAAGAGAATACTCAACTAACCTGGACCTGGCTCCTGCAAAGCTTCAAAAACTCCCTTACCCTTTTTGGGGAATCTTTGGCAGCAGATCTGGCCACATACCCCAGGGAAGACTGCAGGTGTGCCCTCTTGCAATATGTAGATGACCTCCTACTTGCCAGTGAGATGGAAGAAGACTGCTGGAGAAGGACCCAGACTCTCCTACAACTTCTAACACAAATTGAGTACAAAGTGTCTTGGAGAAAAGCCCAAATCTGTAAATGGCAAGTCAAGTATCTGGGGTTCAGCATCACACAAGGGCACTGGACGCTCAGACCAGAACGGAAGAAAGTAATCTGCACCATCCGTACCCCCACCACAAAAAGAAAACTTTGTGAGTTCCTCGGGGCCGCAGGGTTCTGTCTCATCTGGATTCCCGGGTTTGCAGCCATGGCCAAACCCCTTTATGAAGTTCTGACGGGCCCAGAAAAAGAGTCCCTTGTCTGGGGAGAAGCTCAACAGAGGGCCTTTCATGAAAAAACAACTCGGCTGAGTCCCTGCCTTGGAGTTCCCGGATGTAACTAGCAGCTTCAACCTGTTCGTGCATGAGAAGAACAAAGTAGCTCTGGGACTCCTCATGCAAACAGTCGGCCCCTAGCAAAGGCCCATCGCTTACCTCTACAAGCAGTTGGACCCTGTGGATGCAGGATGGCAGCTCTGCCTGAAAGCCCTGGCGGCAACTGTAACCCTCGTCAAAGAAGCCGACAAATTAACACTCGGACAGGCTATTCGTATCATGGTGCCACACGCAGTCAGTGCCCTAATGAACTCATATGGGCATCGGTGGATATCTAACCTCCGACTTGCATATTACCAAGGTTACTCTGTGAAAAACCCAGAGTAACGATAGAAACAGTGCGCAGCCTAAACCCCGCCACTTTCCTGCCAGACGAAGAGGGAGTCCCTGAACATGACTGTGTTGAAGTGACCGAGGAAGTTTATGCCAGTCACCCCAACCTCCAAGACAAACCACTTCCTTCCCTGGACCAGACACTATTTACAGATGGAAGCAGTCTTGTTAGAAACGGGGAGAAGCTTGCTGGGTATGCAGTCACCACTGCCGAACAAGTAGTAGAAGCAGCATCTCTACTCCGGGGATGGTCGGCACATCAGGTAGAACTTTGGGCACTGGTACAAGCCCTGCAGTTAGCTGCCGGGCAGGCAGTAAACATTTACACTGACTCTAAATACGCATTTGCTACTGTTCATATTCACAGAGCGATTTATAAAGAAAGAGGCCTCCTGACTGCAGGGGGAATGGAAATTAAAAACAAAGAAGAAATGCTTCAACTATTAGAAGCAATCTGGAAACCAGACAAAGTCACCATCATCCACTGCCAGGGACATCAGAAAGGGATGGATATGGTCATTCAAGGGAACAGGCTAGCCGACAAAGCAGCTCGGCAAGCAGCTGAAGGAGCCCATGGAATACAAGACCTGGAATCAACACTGCAGCTGTCCCTCTTAGGACAAGAAACTAATCAACTAAACTATACCTGGGATGAACAGGAATGGGCCAAGAAAGAAGGGGGAAGCCGGACCCCTGAAAGAACTTGGCAGCTCCCAGATAACCAGATTTTTGTCCCAAAAGGAGCCACTCATGCCCTCATCCAGCAATACCACCAACTCACCCATCTAGGGAAAACAGCTCTAGAAGCCTTACTTGGAATATACTACTACATAACCCAACTGGCCTCCCTCTGAGCCTCCATCAGCAGCCAGTGCCAAGTTCGTCCCAAAAATAACCCTCTACAAGGCCCCTGAGCCCTGGCCGACATCCAGCACATGGGAACAGCCCCTTTTGAAGATCTTACAGTAGATTTCACATAAGTAAAACCAAGTTGGGAGTACAAATATCTCTTAGTGATGATATGCACCTTTTCAGGCTGGGTCGAAGCTTTCCCCACTCACACCGAAAAGGCAAGAGAAGTGACTAAGGCTTTACTCAGAGAAATCATTCCCCGACACGGGCTGCCTCTGTCCATTGGGAGCGACAATGGCATGGCCTTCCTAGCTTCCATAGTCCAATAACTGGCAAAGGTGTTAGAGATTAAGTGGAAACTTCATATCACTTATAGGCCTCAGAGTTCAGGGAAGGTCGAACACATGAATCGAACCCTCAAAGTCACCCTAGCCAAAATCTGCCAAGAAACCAGCCTTCCCTGGGGAGACTTACTTCCCTTAGCCCTCCTCCGAGTTAGGTGTACCCCAGGGCCCACAGGCTATTCACCCTTTGAAATTCGATGGCCGCCCCCAATTATCCAGGCCTTCAGAGGAAATCTCAAGCTCCTGGGAGAGGCTGGCCAAGATTCCATCCTACAGCAGCTGGGGAAAACTAGCCCAAATACATAGAACTGTCTTGTCCCAAAACCTCCTCCCCCTGGGACACCCGGTGCACCCCCACTGGCCAGGTGACCAATTCTGGGTCAAAGACTGGAAAAAAGAACCCCTTCAGCCTACCTGGACAGGTCCACATACTGTGATCCTTGTAACTCCCACTGCTCTTAAAGTTGCAGGTATCGTCCCTTGGATCCACCACTCCAGGGTCAAGAAAGCACACCCTGACAAAGAACCGGACAGCTGGACAGCCCAACCCATACCTGGCCACCCCTTAAGATTTCGAGTCACCTGGAATCACCAAATACCATCCTCATCTACCACCCTCTGAATGGATCCCTGCTCCTGGTGGTTCCTGTTCCCGGTTGGACCGTTTACCCTGGTGCTCGGAATTGGACTGGCTGCTGTAGCCCCTGCAGACTGAACAATAGTAAATAGAGCTTTACTCACAGTGACATACCTGTGCCTTGTAGGATGTTTCTGTTCCTTAGGTTGCTTTTCCTATTCTCCCTCAGGGCTGACGCCAGTTCTCAGCCCTGCTCCAGTTGTTACAAATCCGCCCCCCTCTCAGGAGCAAATAGGTTAAAACAGCTTGCAGGAAAATACCAACCCTCCTCTTCCTTTATCTACCGTACCTATATGCCGGCAGAATGTTATAGGTTATCCGAAGCCTCAGTTTGTGAGGAAAGGGGACAAAAGTTCTGGATGGCCAGACTGAAATTTGGGGACAGCTGCAGAACTTACGGCACACCAGGGGAAGTCAGTTGTTGGACTTATTATACACATGCAGGCATGTCAGATGGGGGCGGGGTGCAAAATATAGCCCGGAAAGAAAGCTTAAAACAAGTCTGAACCAGCCTCGCCCGACTAGCCGAGGGCCCCAAGTATACGTGAGCAAATTTAACAGGACTTTATCAGCTCACTCAGTTCACAGCCCCGGTTCAACAACAGGTGAGGCGGTTGATTAACACCACCTATGCTCTCCTCCACAATATCAAACCCCGGGACCAACTACTGTTGGTTGTGCCTGTCCCTGGGAAAGAGAACCTCCTCAGGCACCCCAGCCACTCCTGACTGGAACTTAAATCAAACCCTAATGGAAACCAGTAATTGGACTGCCCCTATTGGCCCTATAGCCCTCGACGTCCACCTAAACGTCGCAGAGAGTAATCTAACCTGTCTTAGAGGCAGCCCTGCACCAGGGTAAAAGCCTAGTGAAGACATCCCTGAGACTTTGTGCACTTCCTACCGATCCTTGTTAACCAATCAAACTCAATGCACCCCCCCGGGGACTGTTTCACGATCTTCTCACTATTTTGCAGCATAGATGAGTTAGCTCTGTTTACTGTCCATAAGTAGCTCGTCTGGTTTCTACGTGAAAGTACTGCATATAGGTGCTTAGAGGCCAACTGGCCAGGAAGTTGCATTCTGGTGTTTTTAACACCTGAAATATCAATCTACAATGAAACAGAACTGGAGTTGGCGCTAAGCCCCCATCAGAAAAGAGCCAAAAGGGCCTTACTCACCTCCATTCTCACAGGGGCAGGAGTGAGAGGTCTGGGCTCCTCTGTTGGGTTCTATTATAAGCTTTCCCGAGAACTAAATGAAGACATAGAGCGAGTGGCAGATTCTTTGGTTTCCCTCCAAAACCAGATTAACTCACTAGCCGGAGTAGCCCTACAAAATAAAAGAGCCCTTGACTTGCAAACTGCCAAAAAGTGGGGAGCATGTATTTTCCTAGGGGAAGAGTGCTGCTACTATGTTAACCAGTCAGGGATAGTCACTACCAAAGTGAAAGAACTTAGGGATCGAATCCAAAAGAAGAGGGATCATTTAAATGAATTCTGGGGCTGGAACCTCGGACAATAGACCTCTTGGCTTCTGCCTCTGGCTGGACCCTTGATTATCTTATTCATAGTGACCACCTTCGGCCCGTGCATAATAAATGCACTCATCAGGTTCATTGAAACAACCGTAACTCACATAACTACTACCAAAATTCTAGCCTTAAGAAAGTATAGGCCACTAAGTACAGATGATGCCCTATGGGAATTATAAGGGCATCAAAGGGGGGAGAATGATGAAGAAAATACTGTAGCCCTGATCCCCCCACCCCTTAACTGACACCCACAGCTTCAGAAAGATAAATGGCTCCCTGGCTTCTCTCCTCCTTGTCCGCCCAAGGTCCTCTGCTTTAGGAAGATAAGCTAATCTTGCTTTTTTTGCTTTTGTAAACCCTGCCTGCCCGCTTGCTTAAGGAATTTGCCTGCTTGCCCAGCAACCCACTAGCCAATGAACAAGAACCTATATAACCCCACGAAAGGTGATGTTGGGGGCTCAGAATTTGGAGACTGAACTCTCCTCTGGGCCCACGTGTAATAAAACTTTGTTCTCTGCCTCTCCAAGTGCCGTTTGGGCTTTCTCATCATGTAAGTCTCGTTTCTGCTGCAACAGTATAAGGTCTAAGAATCCTCCTCCTACCACCAGATCTTGAAGGTGCTTTCTGGCATTATCTTTAGGAGTTTTATGGTCCTGGCTTTTATGTTTAGGTCTTTGATCCATTTTGAGTTAATTTTTGTATAAGTTGTGAGATAGGGTCTTCTTTAATTCTTTTGGATATGGATATCCAGTTTCCCCAGCACCATTTGTTGAAAGAACTCCAGCTGAGTGGACTTGGTAACCTTGTCAAAAATGAGTAGACCATAGAGGTGAGGGTTTGTTTCTGAACCCTCAATTCGATTCCTTTTATCAATGTGTCTATCTTTATGCCAATATCATACAGATTTGACCACTGTAGCTTAGTATTATGCTTTAATGTCAGGAAGTGTTAGTCCTCTGATTTTGTTATTCTTTTGAAAGATATTTCTGGCTATTTGGGACCCCATTACCTTCCAAATAAATATGGTAATTGACTTTTTCAATTTCTGTAAAGTAGGCTGATGGAATTTTTCTCATATAATGCACTTTATTTTTAAAGAGGTTTTAGATTACAGAAAAGTTGCATCAAAAGTATAAGGAATTCTCATATACCCTACCCTCCCCCACTCAACTCATCCCCTATTAATAACATCTTACAATAGTGTGGTGCATTTCTTACAATTAATGAATAAATATTGAAGCATTCCTACTAACCAAGGTCTATAGTTTACATTGTGGCTTATGCATAATTCCAGTGCCCTAAAAATGCCCTATATTCCACCTATTATTCCCTCTCCCTCCCCTCAGAACCTCTGGTAACCACTGTCTTTGTATCATTGTTATATGTTCAGCCATTACTACAATATTAATAAGTTTACTTTATCCATGGTTGCATTCCCCCCTTATGTTTGTTCATTCCTTATCCTTAAGGATTTTAGGATGGTGATGCCTGCTCTGCTTCAGATTAAGAGGGGTCTCAGATCTTGTGGGACAGATGGAAGGAACTGTTTTGCTTGCAGTTGTAGATAACTCTGTTTTTGGGGATGGGGTTGTCCATCATTATTTTGTTCATTGTCCTGGAGGAGTCTGATGAACTGGAGAATAAGTGATGGCTGCAACAACTCTGCTGAGATTCAGGACTTAACTGGTTTATGCACAGAATGAAGATTTAAGTTCCTGAGACATATATTTAATGAGTATAGTGCTAGTTATAGGCTAAAATAAAATGGATAGAAGAAACATGTGTAGGGAAATTATAAATGAGTCTAACTCTGTTACAATGGGGAAATAGGTTGGCATATATTTCAAGGTAAGGCCCACTGACGGGGTGCTGATTTGAAGGGATTTTGTGCCTTGCCTATAGTTTCTGGATGTCTCTAGAACTCTCAGGAGCACCACTATTTGGGGCTTTGTTTACTATGGCAGATAGTGAGATCTGCCTGAGACATGCTTAAGTTTTACCTCTAGATTGACCTCCTGACTCATTTTGAAATCTCTTAGCCATAAAAAACTCTTTATTTTAAGTTTTCAATTTTTTATTTATTTTAATTTTTTAAAAGATAACTTAGATTACATAAATGTTATATAAAAAGTGTAGGGAATTCCCATATTCCCCATTCCCTACCCCTCCTACACTTTTCCACATTAACAAAATCCTTCATTAGTGTGGTACATTTGTTATAATTGATGAACACATTTGGAACATTGCCACTGTGGATTATAATTTACATTATAGTTTAAACTCTCTCCCACATGTTTTTGTAAGTTATGACAAGATATGTAATGGCCTGTATCCGTCACTACACTATCATTCAGGACAATTCCAGTGTCCCAAAAAAGCCACCATATTGTACCTGTTTTTTTTGTTTGTTTGTTTTTTTAAGATTTTTTTTAAGGTTACATAAATGTTACATAAAAAATATAGGGGATTCCCATGTACCCCGCTCCCCACACCTCCCACATTTTCCCACATTAACAACATCCTTCATTACTGTGGTACATTTATTGCAATTGATGAATACATTTTGGAGCATTGCCACTAAACATGGATTAAAGTTTACGTTGTAGTTTACACTCTCTCCTACACAATTCTGTAGGTTATGGCAAGATATATAACGGCTTGTATCTGTCCTTGCAATGTCATTCAGGACAATTCCTAAGTCCCAGAAATGCCCCCACATTACACCTGTTTTTCTCTCTCCCTGCCCTCAGAACCTCCAGTGGCCACTGTCTCCACATCAATGATATAATTTCTTCCATTGCTAGAATCAAAATAAATCTATAGTAGAATACCAGTAAGTCCACTCTAGTCCATATTTCATTCTCCAAATCTGAGGATTCTGGGATGGTGATGTCCACTCCAACTCTAATTGAGAGGGAGCTGCGATTCATTAGGGCTGATGGATAGGACTCTCTTGTTTGCAGTTTTAGATTCTCTCGGTTCCTTGGTATGGTAGTTGTCCATCACCACCTCTTTGTTAGTTGTCCTGGGTGAGACCAATGAACTGGAGAGTAGGTGTTGCACTCCGTTCAGATTCGAGGCCCAGCTGGCACTTGAACAGCCCAAAGATTTAAGTCTCTTGGACGTACAGCTACCAACTCTAGTACTAATTATAGATTCAAATAGAAGAACAGAAGCGCCTTATGTAGGGAAACCACAACTGAGTCCAATGCTGTCTCCCTGGAGAGGATAAATTCCAAAGTAGGGCCCACTGGCAAGGCACCACACTCAACTATTTGCCCTGTCTATAGTGTCTAGATGTCTCCTGTCCTCAGGAGCCCTTCTGTTTGGGGTAATATCTACTTTTAATAGTCAATGAGATCCTACTGATCTCCAATAAAATAAAATTTTGTTTCCAATAAAATAGCCAAATACAATTAATAAGAAAATGAAATAATAATGATAGTTTTAAAACTAAGAAATAAAATACAAAAATTATTTTTTAAAAATTGGGATAATAGAAATTAATGAAAAAATATTTTTAAAAAATTTTTTTTTACATTCTGCCTTTCATCACTCTAAGATCTGTTGTCCTATATGTACAGTGACATTTTCTTCCATTTATTCCCCCAATGTCTTACTTTTTTCATTTTGTCTTCAAAGAAGTTTTAGGTTACAGAAATGTCACATAATGAATACAGGGGACTCCCATGTACCCAAAATCCTCCCCCTTTTCCCTCTTCCCTTATTAATAACATTTTATATGTGATGTTACATTTGTTACAGCTTATGTACAAATATTGAAACATAGCTACCAACCATGGTCAATGGTTTACATTATGGTTTACATTTTGGACCACACACTTTTATAAATTTTGATGTAATTTAACATGGCAAGATCATATAGAACACTTCCATTGCCCCCCAAATGCCCCCTGTTCCATCTATTCTATTACCCCTTCCCCCTCACCTCGGGACCCACAGCAACCACCAGGCTTCGCTACTTGAAGGACAAGATTCATAGTTACTTGCAGCAACACTGAGGGCTTGACACACTAGTCTGTCCTATTAGGCACCACTCATGCTCTCGAGAGACTCTCACCCCTCTATTTGAGAACATAGCAGGCTTCCCCAGGATGGGAGTCCACCACCTTGCCACTCATTATGTGGGTCTCGACCCACTGATATAACACACTATGGCAAGATGAACACTTACACACTTCCTAGAAGCCTGCTCCAGGTGCGCCCTGTCCCAAATACCCCTTTTGGTCAAGGTCTTTTTTCAAATGCATTGCTGGTTGGTGCTTGGCATTAATCCCTTGGTTGCCAGTGAGGCTAATCCCCAGGAGTCTTGTCCCATGCCAGAGGAGGGGGAGGTAGTGCATTTATCTGCTGAGTTTGGCTTAGAGAGAGGCCACATTTGAGTAACAAGGAGGTTTTCAGGAGGTAACTTTTAGGCAATAGTTATTATTCGGCTAAGTTTCCATTTTACAAGAATAAGGTTCATAAGTACATGCATTACTGAGGGCTTAGCATATTTGTCTGTTTTCTTTTATTAGATACTGCCTATGTACTCAAGAGAGTCTTGCCCCTCTATTTGAGAACATAACCAGACTGCCCAGGATGGGAGTTTAATATTTTGTTGTTGTGTGGGTATCGACCCACTAAGATAACACCCTATGACATGACAAACACACTCATATTCCATAGAAGCATGCCCCAGATGTACCCATCCCCACACATCCCCTCACCACCGACACCCTGCACCAGTGACCACCCCCTGCCATATTTGCCAAAAGAATATTCCCACAGTTGTGTTCTCAACCACAGACCTCCACCTCCCCCGAATTGGCCTGTTCCTTCCTCTAGCCAGTTCCATGTATACCCCAACCTAACCTCAAATCCGTTCACCCCCAGACTCCAGCACCATGGGCCCACTCACATCCCTGCATCACCATAACCCCCATTGACTGCCAAACCACCCCAGTCCACCTTATCATAGATTCTACCCAGAATGAGCATCAGGTCATCATTCTACTTCCTTTCTATGTCCTTGTAATCTATCTTCCAGACTAAATCTCTGTGAGTCTGCTCAATCTCCTTAGTTCATATCAGTGAGATTATGCAGTATTTGTCCATTAGTGCCTTGATTACTTCACTCATGTAAAGATATAAGGTCTTCGAGGTTCATCAGTGCTGTCACATGTGTCAATCTTCATTTCTTCTTATAGCTGAGTAATATTCCATCGTATGTATATGCTACATTTTGTTCATCCATGAATCTGTTGAAGGGCACTTGGGTTGTTTTGAACTTTTGGCAATAGTAAGTAATGCCACTATGAACATTGGTGTGCATATATTTATTCTGGCCCTGCTTTCAATTCTTCTGGGTATATGCCTAGTAGTGGGATTGCTGGATCATATGGTAATTCAATAGTTAACTTCCCGAGGAACTGCCAAACCATCCTCCACAATGGCTGCACCATTCTACATTACCACTGCAGTGGATTAGTGTACCCATTCCTCCACATTCTCTCCAACACTTGTAGTTTAATAGGTGTGAAATGATATTTCATTATAGTTTTTTAAATATACTTAAAATTTTTTTTAAAGATACTTATATTGCTAAATGTTACATAAAAATGTAGGGGATTCCCATATGCCCCACTCCCTACCCCTTCCACACTTTCCCACATTAACATCTTTCATTAGTGTGGTACATTGTTACAATTGATGAGCAAATATTGGAGCATTGCCACTAAGTGTGGATTATAGTTTACATTATAGTTTAAACTCTGTCCCACACAATTTCACAAGATATATAATGGCCTGTATTTGTCATTGCAACGTCATTCAGGACAGTTCTGATGTCCTGAAAATGCCCCCTTATTACACCTATTTTTCCCTCTCCCTCCCCTCACAGCCTCTGGTGGCCACTGCCTCCACATCAATGATAAAAGTTCTTTCATTGCTAGAATAACAATAAGTCTATAGTAGAATAATAGTAAGTCTACTCTAGTCCATTGTTCATTCCCCAATCCTGAGGCTTCTGGGATGGTGATGCCCACTCCACCTCTAATTGAAAGGGTCTTAGATCCCATGGGGCAGATGGATGGGACTGTCTCGCTTCCAGTTGCAGATTCTCTGTTTCTTGAGATGGTCATTGT
>JAQZBX010005613.1:0-55807 GCA_029593785.1 Cabassous unicinctus
TTTTTTTTTTTTTCAATTTTCTTTTAACTACATGCATTGATAACTGGTAAAAGAAAGCAACAGATTAGAAGCTTATATTTTACTATTCATGATTTTAGGTCCTTATTCAATTCTATTAAAGCATCCATCAGTAGTCATTCTTTGACCAATATTCAAGAATTAACTTTATTTTCCCTTCACTCTTTTACTTTAATTTAGTTCAATGAACTGCAGCTAGTCTCAGAGATCTCTGAAACACATAATTTATTGAAATGATGTCATCACTTGACTCTCCCTAGAGAAATCCCAATTTAGATCTGTAGGTTAGATTTTATATTCACCAAGCTTGGTGCAAAAATGTAATTATTTCTGAAATACTGTTATTTCTACAATTAAAAATGTTTTATAATGATGCTACTGAAAATCAAAAGCTTGCTTTTATTATATTCCAAGGAGAAATAAGCTCATGGATACTTCTTAAAATGTAATTAGCGCTGCATTTTTTATGGGCTTGGGTATTCCCATACCACATCATAAAGAAAATTTCATTAGCAAATTAAATAAATGTACAAGTTAGGTAAATTATTTTTCTTTTTCCCTTATAAGTTGCATGTATAAACACACCTATATTATTTACATTGAACAGAACTTTAGAAACCCTGTAGTCCAATTGTCTCATTGAAGAGGTGGAAAGTGCAATGCTATTAGATATCATGTCTTGCCAATGGTAATAAATCCCAAATTTGGAGTGTGAGTAACTGAAAAGATAAATATATGCCCTTAAACAGTAGCACCAAGAATTTGGAATGACCATATAATATAAATGTAATGAGATAATAATTTGATTAAATTGTTGGAAATAGCTATTTGGCATGCTATAGTATGCTATGGTCTGAACCATCCTAATTGTGTAAACATTTTGATTCATTTATTTTTAAATTATCCTTTTTACATATTTTTGTCAGTTTAGGCTTTTCTCTACTTACTTTAGCCATTTTTTGAAAAAATAAAATTATCCATATCAAAATAATTTTAAATTTATTACAGAATATACATATTTGTCTTGATGTTCAATAACACTTTCAATGATATTTATCCTATCTATCTATCAATCAATCAATCATTTCTGGGGGAAAATCAAAACTGAAAGAAACAAGTCAATTCACAAATATAGAATAAGATAATTGTGTTACTGAAAAAATAATACCCTGGATGTATACAGGTAGCCAGCAAAAGTCTACAAAACTGTATGGGATTTTTAGCTTTATTTATATGGAATTAAAGTTACTGTTGTCCAATATCACCCTGCTTTTAGCAAAGAACAGATATTCAATTTGTATCACTTAGTAATATTGAATTTGATATCATGTTTTTCATAATTTTATCATGCCTACTCTCATGGTATGCTTTTCATAATTCTTTATCGTACCTCAGTTGCCTCTGGCAGTGTTATTAGCATATATGATTAGTCACATCCTTAAACATGTCTCAGTAAGATTAGATTAAGTTCCGTTTCCTACATATAAATGCATGCACTTATTCTAATGTATCACCTATTCAGTATATTAGAAAGACATTCAATTTTTTGTATTCAAAAAGTAAATCATTTATAAATCAATATCTTATTTTCTTCTTCTTGTTCTTTTTTTCTAAGATCTTTCAATTATTGATTTATTTTTAAATGAAATAAAGGCACTTAATGGTATGGATTTGGCTTTTACTTCTTTAGCTGCATCCCATACTTTGTGATATGGAATCCTCACAATAATAATATTTTCTAGACATTATGACACTGCAGTTTTAGTTATTCTCTGATCCAAGAGCTAATTACTCAAGTGTTTTTAATTGACTAATTGACAAATTACCAAGTAACTTGGTTTTATTCATATTTTTATGAAAATGTCTGTAATATTTGCATTTTAGTCAGTAATGTGTGTTCCTTGATTTTTGCATTTCACTTTTATTTAGATTTATTTTGAAGTCTATTTATATAGTATAAGAAAGAATATATTACAAAACCCTGTGGTAAATGTTGGCCCATTCTTTGATTTTACAAATTTGGCCTAATTGAACTGGCAAAGATCTGCCTCAGAAAATCTTTTCTCTCAAGCTGAAGTGGCAAACTGCTTTCCCACTGAGTCTTATCTTACAGGAAGATGAGGACCATTCTTTATAGTTCCTAGCATTTAGAAAATTATCTTTCCTAGTATCCAGTTATGATGCAGGTTAGCCTCCATTTCTCTTTTCCTAAATCATAGGTCATTCCTTAGAAACTCAGAAGGAAATATTTAAATATCCGAACTCATACCACTGCATTTCTCAGAAGACCTAAATATTTACTTCTAGAAATGGAAACATTAATTTTATAAAGATCCTGTTATCCTAATTTGATATTAAGTATCTCCCCTAGGAGTAAGCATTCATTAGGAATATAGGAAAAAGTAATTTTGTCTGACATTTTTCCATAATAATTATATAAATTTGTTAAAAATGATTGGAAACTTTGGAATTATATTTAGAGTACAGTCTTAATGTCTACCAGATATGCATGATATTTAATAAATTGAGTAGGCTGAGGGTGGCAGCATGGTAATGAGGCACTGGCAAAAGACATATTTTAGTCCCACTTTTGTCAGTAACTCACTATGTGAACTTAGGTGAAATATTTAACTTCTCTTGGCTCTGGTTTTCCATCTGTGAAATTATGGAGTTGGAAAACATGATCTCGAAAGGCCCTTTCAGCTAAAAAATTCACTGACTCTGTTTTCATGATTACCTTTTCTGCATTTTTCAGATGTTAAATTGGCAAGAAATTAGAGTTTGAGAATTTTTTTGGAAAGCTTTCAGCTCTATTTTGCAAATGCAGATGTTTGGTTACATATAGAATTTCCCTGATGCCTAATGATATATGACCTCAGCTGCCTTCAGGCAGATTATCCATCTGCTATCTTATGTTGACTCTGAAAAGATAATTTTAAAATGTCTTCAGGAGAGTAATTCCAGGCAATATGACATATCTTGAGACACAGTCAGCCATGACCCACTTCAGCATAGATGAAAGGGACCTGGAATCTAATCTACTTAGTGGTGTGGGCAAACACCAACATGGGGAACCCATCTATAACTGTTTGTTGGGGGTAAATCTACATTGGCAGAAAGAAATAATATCCAGAGAGTGCATGATAGATAATAGGTAGTTGCTGGAGGCATGTCATTGGATTCCAAGGACTAAATGTAAAGTAATAGACCATATAAATCAATGGCAACCAAATTTAATATTAAACTATACTCTTTTTTCATTGAATAAGCACTTATTGAATGCTTGTCATGTGGCAGTGAATAAAACATAACTTAAAAAACAGATTTCATATGTGCATATTCAGAATTATATAAATCTGTCAGTGTGGGACAGAGTTTAGAGAACAATAATTTTGGACCTGAGTAAACAAAAAATTAGCAAAAAATAGTTCCAGTCTTTATAAAACTGGGATATTAGACCACTCCATTATAAGTGGATTTAGGAATGAGAGACAGTAGAAATCCAGTTAAAGAAACAGGAGTTCAGTGCAGGACTTTTCTATAAGGAAAAATGTAAAAGTCCAGTTGTTAGCTATAAGTCATGAATTAAAGGCTGCATTAGCATCCAGAGCTCAGAACCTTTCCTCGTGAACATTGTATTTTAGCTTTTGTTTTCTAAAAAGTCCTCTGAAAGTTTTCAATCAAGCTCAGGCCTGTAGACTCAAGGCTGTTTAAAAATCTTGGGTACTCTTGCTTTTGAAGATGATACTCCAGAGTATAACCAAATTAATAAATCCACATTCCAAATTAAATTTCAATTTTACTTAAAACATTGAAACTATCATTTTGGTTTTTTGTGAGATCATTTATGATGGGGTACGATTTTTCTGCAATCATCTTATCAAAGCAATGTTTACAAATTGATATTCTTATCAATGCTAAATTTAACAAATTTAATGGAATCAAATTATTGCTACTGTTTTCATTTAATTATCTATTCATAATTTTGACTTTACAGTTTTCCATTCATGCGGTCATTTTTTTCAAGTCATAATCATTGTTGTAGTCTTTTGAAATATTGTATAGGCCACACACTCTGTGGATAAGGTATCTATTGTGTAAGAAAGCCCTTAGAGGGGATATATGATAAAGGGTGAAGCCAGCAAATATAAGGCAATAGGCAATGAGTAAGAAGCATATGGACAGCATATGACCTCTCTAAGGAGAGCAGTCACTAAAAAAC
Source organism: Cabassous unicinctus (assembly GCA_029593785.1). NCBI lineage: Eukaryota > Metazoa > Chordata > Mammalia > Cingulata > Chlamyphoridae > Cabassous > Cabassous unicinctus. Next base: position 4,241 of record JAQZBX010005613.1, read on the forward strand.
AAATAAATTTCATTACAGTCAAGCTTCTAATATTATGCTTGCATAAAGACTGAGGGAAATAAGGCTCTCAGTGGTGGCCACACATAGCAAATTATGTGAAGGAGAAAATAGAAACTAAAATCAGGCTAATATGGACATATCAATTATCATATGAATTTGATTAGGCCTCATTCATACACTCAAAATATATTAGTTTAGGAATACTATGTGCTCCAATTCTAGTAGGGTTGCCAGTTAAAATTCAGGGTACCCAGTTCAATTTAATTTTAGATAAACAATGAATAATATTTTTGGTATAACGATGCCCCCATGCAACATTTAGGACATAATTCTTCTAAAAAATTTACATGACTAATACATTTTTCAGTATAAGTATGACCCAAATGTTGCATGGGGCATTCTTATGCAAAAAATGTTATTCATTACTTATGCGAGCTCCAGATTTAAGTGGGCATCTTCTATTTTCATTTGCAAAGCCTGGCAAGGCTCATTTCTGGACACTGAAGATCAACAATCAAACAAAAACAGACATACTCCCTGCTCTAATAGAGGTAACAATGAGGTGGGAGATAGAAACATTAATCAGAAAACCACACAAATGTAAAATGGTGCCCCTAGCAAGTGTTATGAAGGAGAGAAAAAGAGGAGACAAGATGCTTTGAGAATCCATGATAGGGGGTTTTGACCTGATTAGAGGGTTCAGGTAGGTTTTCATGCCATCTGAAGGAAAAGAAAGAGTTAACCAGGCTAAGGAATGGTGATAGGGGTTTATAGAGAGCATTTTAAGGAATAGGAGAATGATATTGTGACCAGAGATATCATGGATAGGAAAAGAGAAAGCCAGGTTAGTTCAAAGGCATGAATGAGGGGATCATAATGTGGATTAAAAGGAGAAACCACATGTGACATCTTAAACTCTGTCTTCACCTTAAGAACAAGGGGGAGATCCTGAGAGTTTTTAGCAGGGTAAGTAAGGTGAGTAGATTTGTGTTACAGAAAGAAGTGATGGGAGAAATCCCAGACTAATAACTTCCCAACTCTCTCTTGTTTTCAAATACATATTATATAGTCAGAATTATCTCCTAAAAGGAATCTGATTTTATTACTTCTCTTTTTATAAAAACAATCAGTCTCCCACAGTTACTAGACTAATTTCAATGGCATTGACAGTATACTTGTATTACACTCCTTACCCATACGTGTTTCAACCCTCTCATATGCTTCATTTCATAATGACCCATCTATTACACTGGAGCTATATGACAAAATGATTTAAGGAAAGGTAATATTTTTTGTATTTTTTCCTGCTGTGTAATAAGATTTATGTAAATTGATACTCACAGGAACACAGCATCTGTGTTTTTTTCAGAGTGAAATAGAAGTCTCTCATGAGGGAGATATTCTCATTGTCTTATTACATCAATCTTAGAAACTCATCATGCAAACTTTGTGTCATTTAGCAGTTTGTTAAGTTTTTAAAATCTTAGAAAGTGTGGAACGATAGAAAAGGAGTGAGCCAAATAATATGTCCACATATTTTGATCCATTTTTAAACATTAGGAAATTATTAGTTTTTGGCTGCTTCTTGAGGGGTCTAAAATGAAAGGGAATAAGCACCTTGTTATTCTATTGGGTCAATTCCAGCAATGTCCATTAACCATTTTCCACTAAGACAGGAAATGCGTAATCTTCTGATTGCTATGAACATGTAGAGAAGACAAGCTCCCATCATATAAACAAGAAACCTTAAACTCTCTTTTGAATCATGTATTATGCTAGTGCCATAGTCTCTGAACATCAATTCACATAGTACATTAGAAATGATTGAAATATGAAATGATTCATTAATTCTCTCAGTGAACATTTGTTGGGTGCCTCCTAAGTGGAATCAATCATGAATGAGATGTGACAATACAGCAAAAGACTTACAGCTTAAAAAGACAGGGAAAGGTAAATATTTAAATATATTGCAATCTTTTAAGTATGCAAACTCAGATATATTCAAGATACAGTGGTTACGGTAGAGAGAGTGAGTAACTCTGAGAATTCAGAGAAGACTTTGCAGCTGAGGTAGTAGGCAAACTCAAATTTGAAGTCAGGCAGGAATACTTTAAGACAAAGAAAGAGAGAGAGTAGGAAAGAGAGTGCAAGAGCGCCATTCCTGACAGACAGCAGCACACAAGGACAATGTGTAGAAAACATAAACACATGGTGATTGCCATAATCAGGAACCCGAGAGCAAATTCACTTCAATCAGGAAACTGAGAGCAGCTTCACTTCGATGGAGCAATTTTAGAGGTGAATTTCCTGGATTATCAGCCTGGAAGCAGGCGATAAATTGTTGCATGTATGGTGCTAAAGATTTTGAAGCATATTACAAAGTTGCTAGGGAGTTTTTCAAAAGTTTGCATTGTGGTATTACTGTTTGGGGGCAGAGGGTCTTAAATAGATAAGGGATACATTTTAGCTATGATTTAAAATGGTTATACTGGCATCAAATACAAATAGGTTGGAGGGGGAAACTAGAAAAAAGGAGAACAGCTGGTGGATGATAAATCATGAGAGGGAGATTTTGAGGAAAAGAATGGATTCAATGATTATGTGCAATATTGGATTGGCATAATTTAATAATAAACTGCATAGGTTAAAAGGATAAGAAATGATATAGGTATATAGTTGATGTTAAAGTCATCCATAGATTATAATAAAGTTAAGACATTTAAAATAATATTTACTATTTTTCCACACCTGCTGTAATATGTGCTTTATTTTATGTAGTTATGTAGTAAAAATGTCAAATTGTTGAGTAAATATTTCAAATTCATTTTCTCAAGTAAATTTGCAAAACTTTTCTACAAAATAGCTATAAGAGCTGTAATAATACCTATTTCAATGATAAATTTAAGGCTTGAGGGTGGTTAATTGCCTTGCCTGAGCTTACATAAATACTACAGAGAAATCAGACTTTTCTGATTAGAGAACCGATGTTTGGGTTTTATTTTTTTGCATTAAATTTGCTGCTGGAAGTCGTTTAGGGCCTGAGAAAAGAGATTTTAAAAGAGGGATTTGCAATAAGAAAAATTTCAGGGAGATGGATTGTAATAACAGTGTTAAAAAGAGGGGAAAACACGTGGTTGAATAGTTTGAGTAGTTTTGTTGAGAATATTTTTTTAAGATGAAAGAGATATAGACATGTTTCTATGTTTAAGCATGGATTATATGGTTAAATATGGTTAAAGTAGAGAAGGAGAGAAATAATGAGAGAAACTATATTGTACTGTTACTGGTGGAGTTTGGACAGTGAGTCGGTGAAGGATCAAAGTGAAGAGGTAGAGATTAACCTTGAAGAATAGTAGTGGAGGTGAAGGTTAAGGTCAAGTCTTCTTGAGACTTTGGAAAAGGAAGTAAAAACTGATTTAAATGATAAACATTGCTTTTAAGGGAAAAGAAAATTGTTTTCCAGGCTTTGTTTTGGGGGAATTTGTTTGTTTGTTTTGTTTCTAAATCTACAGTTTGCTTTTTTTTCCTTTAGAAGTTAATGTATTCCAAAAATTAAGTTAACTGAAGTCTCTGATAAGGTGGCTTCTAGCTAATCAAGGTTTTTATCTATGTTGTTTTCTCACTGACAGATTAATTGCCTGAATTGCCTTTTTATTTTTAAGTAGTCCTGAGTAGGAAATTTAGCAATTAAAATGATTTAGACTTTGCTGCTTATGTAGCAGTTCAAATGACATTTGAAAGATAGTTGCGGAAATTAATAAATGATTGTACAAAATAATAGCATCTTTGGTGCTATAATTAAAAGTGTATAACTTAGTAGTGCAGGTCAAATTTTACAAAGAAACAACCAGTAGTGCTTATCAAATGACTTTAAAAATGTATTGTTTCCAATCAGTCATATTTCAAATTCAGACATGAATTTAAATATTTAATTAACTGATTTTGAACTAATATGTTATGTGCTTTATTTTATGTAGTTGATAAAAACATTCTTATTGTAGACATATAGTGAGTATTCATAAAAATTTAATTAACTAGGAACTTCAAATCAGTATATTAAGAACGTATTTTCCTTGTTTTTACTTACTAAAGAAAATATTCCAATACAGAATTTTGCTTTACTATTTCCTTTCAAGAATTGCTCTATGTATTAACTATAGAAAAATAATACAGGAAATAAAATCTTTAAAACATTCAGTTATCAGAAATTATACCAACAGATTTTTAAGTAGTCCTGAGTAGGAAATTTAGCAATTAAAATGATTTAGACTTTGCTGCTTATGTAGCGGTTCAAATGACATTTGAAAGATAGTTGAGGAAATTAATAAATGATTGTACAAGGAGTATACATAATACTCTTAAAATTGGGAGAACATATTTCTGGCCTTGCCCCTATGAAAATATAGGTATATAAATCATGCTCAAATATGTACACATACTATTTCACATAATGAGGTTGTTATAATCTATGTAACTGAATATTTCTTTTCATAAATGTTGACTATGTTTCCAAACAATAAGTATATGATTTGCATGAAAACACATCTGGCTATGTAGAGTTTCATTGTATCATGTTATGCAAAATATTTATTTTATCATTACTTTCTTTTTATTAATTTTAGATATTAAAAATGGCATTCTGTGTTTTATATATATACATGTATCTATATGTACCAAAACTTTACTGTTTTAAGGGTGCAATTCAAGGTTTTTAGTATATTTATAGGGTTATACAAGCATCACCACAATCCAACTTTAAAACATTTCTATCATTCCAAAATGATCCCTGGTGCCCATTTGCAGCCAAATCTCATTTACACCCCTAGCCCTAGGTAAGCACTAATCTATTTTCTATCATTAAATAGTTGCTTTTTCTGGACCTTTTATATAAATGGAATAATGTGATGTGCGATTTAAATATAATGTTTTTGTTTGTCCATGTATGAATGGATGGACATTGGGATTGTTTTCACTTTTTTAACATATTGAATAAACATTTCTATAGACATTTGTATACAAATATTTGGATGGACCTATTTTACATTTCTATTAGGAAGATTCCTAGAATTGGACTTTCTGGGTAGTATTGTACCTTTATATATAACTTATTAAGATTTTTGAGGGAAATTGTGGGAAGATGGTGAAGTAGGAAGCTCCAGGAATCAGTCTTTTTACCAGAACAACTATTACACAGGCAGAGACTATCTGAATCAACTATTTTGAAACTCCAGAGTCCAGTAAAATACCATTCAGCATCCAGGGAAGAACAAGAGGAAAAGGCTGGTAAATTGAAGTAAATTCCACTGAATTGTACTCTCCCTGCACGGTTATTGCCTAGCCCACATTCTCATGACAGACAGCAATGGAGTCCAGCAACTGAGAGAGTGCTCTAAGGCCAGAGAGGAACATAGAAACCCCATTCCCCAGCATCAGGGGGTGGGGGTTTGGGGGAGATCCGTCACTGATCACTGCTTTTGATTAGCTACTTTGTATCACTCTCATTGGGGGCTTGGATATAGGGCAGGTTGTTCCACCCTGCCTGGACAAAAGCAGCAGAGGAGACTGAAAGATGGTATGCCTCCTCAGAGCTGCAGACAGTTGAAGGGTGGCATTTGCTTGGCAGATGCTGAGTCAAGAAAGTGCAACATAGGGGATCTATGGAAGAACCTCCCTTTGTGAGTCCCTGGCCTTGTTCCAACTGGGAAAGAGTGACTTGGGAAAATCCTTTCCAGAGTGCCATCACCCTTCCCAAAATGCCACCAACCTTCCCAGAATTTGCTGTTTAGGTGAAAACAGCCTGAGACAATGAAAACAGAGTAATAAACAATTGAAATAGGTGGCCTGGGGCAAAGGTTTACCTGTTTTCAGTCTTACAGTGGAACACCCAAGAGAGGGAGAAGTACTGTTTCCCTGGAAATAGAGGGGGCATATAAATTCCTGGAAACAGGGAAACTTCTAAGGGCACTAGCAAGCAAAAATCCAGCTCAAGACACAGGCCTAAAAAAGACAGGGAGGACCTAGATTTTGCATTCATCTTGAGCTGACCTTTCTAAAATGAGGGCTGAACTCTAAAGGAGAGCACCACTCAATGTGAAGCCAATTTCCAATGACAGTGAAAGATGTTATTTTGCTTATTTTGCTTGGTTTTATTAGTGCCAGACACTCAAAATCTATATCAGAATATTAGCTGGATACAAACTCAAGAAGCAGACTTCTCAGGGAATAAATCTCAGAGTTAACATTTTAAAATATTAAATTGTACAGTATTCTACAAAACATTACAAGACAAAGAAAAAAAATGGTGACCTATCTAAAGGAAAAGGCTAAAAATCCAGAAAACATCAATGACAAAAAGACCAGACTGTGGATATACCAGACAAAGAGTGTTTTTAAAAAATGATCTTCAATATGCTCAAAAAGATGAAGGAAAATACAAAGGAAGAACTAAAGGGTATCAGGAGAACAATGAATGAACAATATGAGAATCTCATAGAGAGAGACATTTTTTAAAGGTACCAAATATAACTACTGGAATTGAAGACCACAATAACTGAAATGAAAAATTCCCAGTAGGGTTTCAAGAGAAGTTTGGAGCTGGCAGAAGAAAGAATCAGTGAATGTGAAGACAAGACAATTGAAATGAATCAGGCTGAGGAGCAGAAAGAAAAAAGAATTAGAAAAAGTGGAATTGCCTAAGAGACATATGGGTCACTAAAAAACATACTGCCATATTCATTATGGAACTCCCAGAAAGAAAAGAAAGAGAAAAGGGGTCAGAAGGAGTATTCAGAGACCTAATGACAGAAAACTGCCCAAACTTAACAAAAATACATGAATATGCACATTCAAGAAGCCCAGAGAACATCAAACAGTATAAACTTGAAGAGAAATATACTCTGTCACATGTTGATCAAACTGTTGAATGCAAAGGGCAAGAAGAGAGTTCTGAAAGCTTCAAGAGAAAAGCAATGAGTTATATACAAGGGAGTATCAATTAGATTAAGTGCCAATTTCTCATCAGAAACCAAGTGAACAAGAAGGCAATGGGTTGAAATTCTTAAAGTGCTGAAAGAAAACAGTTGCCAACCAATAATTTTATATCTAATGAGACTTTCTTTCATAAAAGAGGGAGAGACTAAGATATTCACAGATTAACAAAAGCTAAAGAAGATCATTACCACAAGGGAGTTCATCAGACTGAAAGTAAAGGACAGTAGACAGGGATTTAAAGCAGGATAAAGAAGAAAAGATATATGGTAAATGTAGCATATGGATAATTATAAATCCCAGCATTATTGTATTATACTTTTTAGAATATAATTCCACTTCCTACATCCTTTAGGTGCTAAAATGCAAATGCATGAAAAGTAACAATAAATCTAAAGTTTTGGACATAAAATGTACAGGGATATAATTTGTAACTATGCAAAAAAAAGGTGGGGGGATGAAGGGTTATAGGAACAGTGTATGTACATGCTACTCAATTCAAGCTTGTCTGAAATCAAATATGATTGTTATAGACTTAGGACTTTAAATATCAGCTCTATGGTAAATATATGAAAATATATGAAAAATCTATCCAGAAAGAAATGAGAAAGAACTCAAAAGGGTACAAATACAAAAAAATCAAATAAATGTCAAAATAGGAATTCAAGGAAGATTTGAAGGACAAAAAAGTTATGAGACTTATAAAGGCTAAATAGTAAAATTACAGAAGAAAGTACCAAATTATCAGTAGTTACTTCAAAAGTAAATGAATTAATAACCTCATTTGAGCACAAAAGTGTTTAATTTTGAGGAGGTCCTATTTATTTATGCTTTCTTTCATTACTCATGCTTTGGGTGTCAGGTTTAAGAAACCATCACCTACCACAAGATCTTGAGGATATTTCTCTACATTTTGTTCTAGTAGTTTTATGGTTCTAGATTTTATATTTATGTTCTTGATCCATCTTGAGTTAATTTTTTTATAATGTGTAAAACAGGGATCCTCTTTCTTTCTTTTAGCTATGGATATCCAGCTCTCTCAGCACCATTTTTGTTGAACTAACTGTTCTGACCCAGCTGGTGTGGGTTTGACAGCCTTGTCAAAAATCACTTAACTGTATATGTGAGGGTGTATTTCTGAATCTCAATTCAGTTCTATTAGTCAATCTGTCTGTCTTCATGCCAGCACCATGCTGTTTTTACCACTGTAGCTAAGTAATATATTTTAAAGTCAGGAAGTGTGAATCCTTCAACTTTGTTCTTTTCTAAGACATTTTTGGTTATTCAGAGCCCCTTGCCATTCCAAATCAATTTGATAATTGGCTTTTCCATTCCTGTAAAAAGGTTGTTGGAATTTTTTTTTTGGAATTGATTGAATCTTTAAATCAATATAGGTAGAATTAACTTCTTAATGATATTTAGTCTTCTCATCCATGAACAAGAAATGTCCTTCCATTTATTTAGGTCTTCATTGGTTTCTTTTAGTGATGTTTTGTAGTTTTCTGAACACAGGTCCTTTATGTTCTTGGTTAAATTTATTCTTAAATATTTGATTTCTAGTCACTATTATAAATGGAATTTTTTTTCTGACTTCATCCTCATATTCCTCATTAGTAGTGATAGAGGTGCTACTAATTTTTGCCTATTAATCTTGTATCCTGCCACTGTGCTGAACTCATCTATTCTAGTAGCTTTGTTGTGTATTTTTCAGGATTTTCTAGGTATAGGATCATATCATCAGCTAATAGCAAAAATTTTACTTTATCCATTCCTATTTGGGTGGCTTTTATTTCTGTTTCTTGCTTACTTGCTCCATCTAGAACTTCTAGCACAATATGGAATAACAAGTTGACAGTGGGCATCCTTGTCTTGCTCCCAATTTTAGTGGGAAATCTTTCAGTCTTTCACAGCTGAGTACAATGTGATCTGTGGGTTTTTCATATATGCACTTTACTATGTTGAGAAAGTTTCCTTTTATTCTGATCTTTTGGAGTGTTTTCTTTTTTTATCAAAGAAGGCTGCTATATATTGTCAAATGCCTTTTCTGCATCAATAGAGATGATCATGTGATTTTTTCTTCTTCAGTTAATGTGGTTTATTACACTAATTGATTTTCTTGTGTTGAACCACCCTTACATACGTGGCATAAAACCCACTTGATTCATGGTGTATAATTCTTTTATTGTGCTTCTGGATTCAGTTAGCAAATATTTTGTTGAAGACTTTTGTATATATATTCATTGGAGAAATTTATCTATAATTCTATAATTTTCTTTTTTCATAATATCGTTATCTGGCTTTGGTATTCGAGTGTTGTTGGCCTAATAGAATGAGTTAGGTAGTGTTTCCCCATATTCAATTTTTTGGAAGAGTTTGAGCAGGATTAGTATAAATTCTTCTTGGATTGACTGGTAGAATTCACTTGTGAAGCCATCTGGTCCTGGGCTCTTCTTTGTCGGGAGATTTCTAATGACTGATTCACCCTCTTATTATTCTTTTGTTGAAGTCTTCCATTTATTCTAGGATCAGAGTAGACTGTTCATGTGTTTCTAGGAATTTTTCCATTTTATCTATGATGTCTAGTTTGTTGGCATACAGCTGTTCATGATATTTGGTCTCTTTTATTTTGGTGTGGGTTCAGTGGTAATGACCCCCTCTCTCATTTCTCATTTTATTTATTTGCATTTTCTCTCCTTTTTTCTCAGGCTAGCTGTGATATTGACTCCTCCTGGAGATAAGAGTGCCCCGAGCATGATTTATGTTTGTTTATGTTTTTTTAAATGCTCTGCTCAAATCAAATCAGCACTCTCTAGGAACATGACTTTCAGATCTTATACCTTACCCCACAATGGAGGAAATATTTGGAAATGGAATTGTTGGTGGAGGTGATAGAAGCACCCTTGGCAAAATACCTCAGACTCCCACTGTTCTTACTAAGCTTCAGCAAATTTTCCTGAATAAATGTTTTGTCAATATGTTCTATACCTTTGATCATTTTCCTCAGTTTGGAAGAGGTTTTTTGTTGTTGGCAATTTTTAATGGAAATGTTTATGTATTATTTTTAACAAGAAATAGTTTATAATTTTAATAACTAATATTAAATGTTACTGTTTATTAAAATGCTAATACTTTATTATTAAAGTATGCATTTTAAGCTAATAAGTATAGATTAGACTCCAGTATCTATGATACTCTTGTTCTGATATTGTGTAAATGTATTTATTACAGAAACTCTTACTTTCTTCATTAAAAGATTGAAAAAATGCCATTATACCTTTCCCAGAGGACTGTCAGAAGGATTTTAAAAAGTAGCATATGCAGTGTACTTAGTACAGTGGTTGACAGATGGTAACAGTTCAATGAAAACTTTAAATTGAATTATTTTATATTATGCCTTAGAGTTTATATTAACTATAATTATTAAATATTACTGATGATTATAATTAAAGAAGTTATAATAATAAATCATAAAACAAGCTAAAAGAACATAAAAAATTTCTCTCATACAATAAGCCTTTTCAGTTCTTATACTGTAAAGGTAATAGTTTATAATAAATGTTTTATAATAAATGTTTATAATAAATATTTTTTATAATAAATGTTTTTCTACTTTTCCTCCAGCATAGCACTCTAAAAATAAGTTAAGTTCTGCTTGGTGAATGATGGTAAGTTGGAAGCAAAGGTCCCATTCACCATCCTTTCTGAGTGGATGTAAAAGATAGATGGTGATAAAGAGACACAGATCTAAGGTATTCTCTAATAGATTAATTATTTTCCATTATGATACTCATTTTCACCTGAGTGCCTGTATAAAAGTCTTAGAATCTTAGATTTTTCTAAAGATTTTTGAGGAATGAATACTAGAAACAACCTGCTTTGAAATATAAGAGCACAAGAGAAAACATATCTACTGATTTCAGATCTATATATATCTGTGGTAGTTTGAGACTGTACATCCACCAGAAAATCATGTTCTTAAAGCTGTTCCATTCCCGTGGGTGTGAACCTATTGTGGGTGGGAACTTTGATTAAGTTACTTCAGTTAAGGACCTTTTAATTAGGTTACTACAGTAAGATATATCCCAGGGTAGGTCTTAATCTTTTTATAGAGTCTTTTATAAAATAATAAAATTCAGACAAAGTGAGAGAAAAGGCCACAGAAGTGGAGAGAAAGTCACTGAAGCCAGAAACAGAAAGCAAGGAAACCCGAAAGAGAAGGGAGAGACCAGCAGCACTACCATAATCTTCGCCATGTGACAGAGGAGTCCAGGAATGCCATCAGCTGTTATTTGGGGAGAAAGCATCAACTAATGATGCCTTGATTTGGACATTTTCACCTCAGGACTGTAAGCTTGTAAATCAATAAATTCTCATTGTGAAAGACAACTCATTTCTGGTATATTGCATTTTGGCAGCCTAGCAGACTAAAACAATATCCAAAAATTCAGTTTTCATTTATGAATACATTAAATTAAAATTTAAAAACAGGTGTTTAATACTTAGAAAGTGATTTTGACATAGGTATATAATTTTTCTATTCTTCCTCATAAATTTATTTTGTCTCTATTAACCCAATATTTCATTCTGATTATTGCAATACCAACTGTGGTTTACTACAAGATAGCAACAATTCTTTAGGAGTTTTTAACAACCTAGTCAATATTATAAAGCATCATTCTAGTTATAAAATTATAATGAATAATATTGCATTTTAAAAGGATATATTTTTTAAAGTTCACAAAGTTATTCTGATAATTAATTTTGCTTATATTCAGTGTATACACTCAACAAATTACCACTGAACAAATACTTTGTGACATTGGCATATAGTGGTTAAATAAAGCAATCACAGCACTGTAGTTACTTTACTAGAGCCTACATTCTAATGGAATTAATCATTGCTATTGTTGAATTTCTTATATTTGTAAATACATGTAGAATATAATGCTAATTTTATTTTATTAATTGAATAAACACCGAATTTTCCCCTTCTCTTTCCATGGCTTGTTTCTGTGTTATATTATTTTAAGAAGAATGTAAGAACTATGAGAGCAGAGATTGTCTGGTTTTGTTCATAATTATGTTCTAATCTGTTTTAGTATGTAAAAGGTTGCCAAGGCAATATAGCAGAAATGGTTTGGCTTTTACAATGGGGATTTATTAACTTATAAGCTTACAGTTCTGCAAGTGTCCAGATCAGGGCATCATCAAGAGATGCTTTCTCCCCAAGCTGCAACTGTGGGTGGTCAGGCATATGACAGCATCTGCTTGTTGCCCCCATCTCTTCCAGGCCTCCTTGCTTTCAGCTTCTGGCTCCTAGGGGCTTTTTTCTCAGTTTCTAGGGATTTCTCTCTGTTTTTATGGCTCTGCCAATTCCAGTTTATAAAGGACTCCAATAAGAGGATTAAGACCCACTCCAGACTATCCCTTACTGGAGTAATCTAATCAAATGGACCTTAACTGACTCTAATCTAATCAAAGGTTCACAATAGGTTCACAATCACAGGAATGGACCAATTTAAGAACATAATTTTCTGGGGCCCACAAAAGACTCCAACTACCACACAATCTTTTAACACACTGTCTGAGATAGAGTAAACGATTAAGACATATTTATGGAACAAGTATATGCCTGGATAGGCTGATGGAATATAACTAATAACATTAAGTTAAACCTAGTGATATGACAATGTTTATGTTTAATACACCATGTTGGGTCTTATTCAAAGTCTCAGTCAGCAATATACACAGCCAGAACCATGATCATGGTACAGATGAAGAATCAGGATGCATGTTTTAAAGCTGAGAAGGAAGAATACAAAGGAACAGAATCTGAATTTGTGTTTAGAGTTATGAGAAACCAATCATAGGGGTATCAGACAAGATAACTATGAACAACATTAGGAACAAAGTTTATTAACTTAAAAATTATTAATATTGAACATGGACAGAGTATGTCTATTATGTGTTCTATGTTTAAGAAAGTATTTTTGGAAGGACAGAAAAAAGATTAAAGGTTGGAGGGCAGTTTGAGGAGTGAATCAGTATTTCTGTGTGACCCTTGCCCCAAAGTTGTCCATGATAGAGCACATTTGCCATTTGTAATCTTCTAAAATTATGCCTTATCATTCTATATCTTTTTTATTTTGTAAATGTTTTACTTATGAAATTCAAAGAGGTATGAGTTTGGTGGGAGTTGTTGGCAAGTTTCCTGACTTCCATAAAAATAAGCACTTTCTTTATATTATAGAGCTATAATGTGTCTAATAAATGATCTCTTTTTGTTTATTACATTTGTTTAATACAAAAATCAGCCCTACAATTAAGATAGTAAAGAAAAAATAAACTTTTTTACAATGTTCTTTCCTTAGTACTGCAGATCAAATAAGGATTTAATAAAATCGAGTAACCCAACATAGTAAAGAAGATATGAGGCTCTGAAGAGAAAAAAATGGGATTTTACTGAAAATGCCCTGATTCCTGAATTGTATATCTCAGGGCTTTCAATGAGTGAAATCTTCTATATAAAACACATTTTTATGAACATATCATAATTGCATAGGTATACAAATAACATCTGGGAAGATTGCTTTATAATTTAGCATGGAACAGGTAATTCTGGATCTCAGTCATAACTGAACACAGCAAGAAACTTCCTGTAGGCAATTTGCAATCCCTGGAGGCCATGAAATTGACTCATTATTTGACAGATTGTATATTCCAGGAAGTGAATTGTAAATGTGGCACCATTTAAGTTAAGACTACAGTGCAAACCTACTAATAATTCATCCCATAGACCCTATAGAGCCCAGGTAACTTCCTGTGTTGCTTAACGCAGACAAGCATTTCTGTATAGGTGTATTCTAGAGAGAGTTTACTCTTTTTCTGTTTAGTAAGGCATTGCATCTAATAAAATATGTTTGCTGTATTTAACAATCATAGGTAAATATTGGGGGGGTTAAATTGTCACAAAATGTTCCATGAAAAACTTCTTTGAGATGTGTGGCATGGCACTTGCTTATCCACATCAAGAAAACAATGACAGAATTGTACTTTGTTGTTTAGGACCTACAGCAAAAATAATACAAAGAAAGCAAGGATGAAATTAAATATCCTAGCATAGTCACCTTTAACTAGAACTTCAACAATAAGTTAGAAATTAAAACGAACCCCACACTTGAGTATTTTCTATTTATTTTGGTTTGCCTTCTGTGTGTATAAGTATTTAGATATACAAAATATACATTTTGGCAAAATTCCAGCAATTACATTAAATAGATGGTTTCTGGAAATTTGGGAAAGAATGATATGATTAAATGGAATTTGCATCAATTAATTAAGTATAAGTTATACCAAGAATATTTATTCTAGCCTTTAAAAATTTGTTTTTAAATACTGATTTTTAGATGTAGTTAGGTCTGAAGAATTGGTTAAGCATATTCTTTCTTTCACCAATGCCTTGGAGAAAATTTCATTATGAAATGGCATGAGTGAGAAACTTTACATAGATGCTGATACAATGTGGAAAATATGAAGATGGCTATCAAAAATGTTTAATCTAAACATCATCATTAGAAATGTGTCACTAAATGCTTTTCTTGGTTTCATCCAAATAAAAGTAGAATTTTGAAAAAATTGCTTAGTTGGAACAGAGTGATACTAAAATATTTAATAGAAAGCATGGCACAAATACTGATCAGTTAGAGCAGAAACTGAATTTAAAGGCCAGGGATGAATGTTAGATCATACCAACTGAATATGAGCTAAGGAGTATATTTCTAAGCATACTTGCCTAAATGATAAATCATACACAACTGTAAGAGAGCTAATAAACTACTGCATGAGCTAGCCAAAAATCAGAATTCTAAAGGATGAGCCCGTGTTAATACTGCTGAATTCATGTACCAAATCTATTTGAAATTAATAATCATAAATTTGAATTTCTTTTGTTACACTCAAAGAAACAAGGAAATTTAAAGAATGTGAAAGACTTAGCTACATAAACATTAAAAGTAAAACAATCAGATGACTAGGTTTTATACGAATTTGAAAATACAATACACTTTTGGAAAACTAATTTCATATAAAGCAAGATTAATAGAAAATAATGTTCAGGTTCAAATAGTTTTTAACTTTACAGTACTCTACACTGGTCCAATAAATGTGACATATCTTATTTGGATTTCCTTGCCATCATTTTAAAGAATGATATTTATAAACATAAGCCAACATTGAGAGTGAAAGATCTGAAAGCTAATAGGAGAAAATAGTGAGAAAAATGAGATGTTTCAATTATATAAGGCAAGACATAATGTATAATGGAGAATTACCTTCAAATATGTGATATACTTTCATGGGAAATAGAGACTAGAGTCAATTGCATTGCTTTAGATGGCAAAAGCAATTTCCGTGGATGGAAATTTTTGAGAAGCAGATTTCAGTCCAATACAAAGTGGAGTGCTGCTCCAACAATTAGAGTTCCAGCAAGGGAATGGACTGTCTCTCAAAGTGGTAGGATCATGTCACTGGGAGTTTTCTACCTGACCTTGGATGCATCATGGATATCATGGAATGCATTTTCTTTTTGGGAAGACAGATATACCTAAATGTACTTTAAGGCTGTTTCTGCCTTTCACATTCTCATTATATGATCATTTTGACACATTTCAATGTTATAAATTGTCATTTCAATCTCTACATTGAAACTGATGCCATGTGAACCAGCAAGCTGAGTGACAAATGTTTTATGATGTATGAAACTTAGATACTAGTTGGCAATGTATTTTTCCATAGAAATTATTTTCATTTTTATTTTAATATCAATAATTGGATTATATCAAGAAATGTGTAAATATGTATGTAGACATATGTAGACAAATTGATATCTTCATTATATAATGTATATTTTTGGTTTTAATTCATTCTTTTCTTCATGTATTGGGTTTCGGAACTTGTAAGATTCTATCCTAGTCTATTTTAAATTACTAAAACAGCCTGTTTCCCTGGGCCTAAGGATGAGTTTCCCATCTTATATTGAGAATCCAAACATTCTAAGGAACTTATTTTATGCATGGGCCTTAGTTTCAGCTATATATTTCCTGCAGGTCAAAGACTAAGTTTAATGTGTCCATGTAGGGATTAAAATCTAGAACCCCAATCTACGAAGTAAATATGTCTGATCCTTCTACCATGCCACCCATGGAATTCCTGTGGTTTTAACTTGTTGTGGTTTTAAGCGGTTTGACTTAATACATTTCACTTTTTGTGTAGTGATTTGTATTTTTCTTGATGAGCTCATCTGTGTATTTTATTAAGGCATCTCTGGAAATGGTCTTAAGTGCCAATGGCAAATAAAGAAACATCTGTTCAATAAAATCTATGAAAATTAAGTATAAAAAGGGAGAGTGTTTGGTATTTGAATCAAGACTGCTCCATCCCTCCTTGTTCCCAGCTAAGCAAAGAAAGACTCCACTCCAAACTGCTGCAACCAAGCACACGTCTCCCTCTTCCCTCAGCTCCATGTCAGGGCTTCTTTCTGGGAGGAGCAGGACTCAATAATTTTTCATTGTACTCACAGCTGCCTGTTGCTGAGGCTAACTGCCAGAAGAGTTCAGTCAAGAGATGGGGACTCCCTTCTTCCACCAACCCCCCACACATGGAATGGAGGCTGCACCTTGGGTCTGGCAAACTGAGAAAGCTATGGCCCTGTTATCCCTTTCCCCAGCTCATGAGGTCATGCCCCCCACAAAAGGCAGATTCAGGTCCCAACCCCTGGTCTTGTGGGTGTGAACTCATTTGTAAATAGGATCTTTGCAGATGTTATTAGCTAAGATGCACCCAAACTGAATGAAGATAGGCCTTAATCCAATATGTCTGAAGTCCTTACAAGCTAAGGAAATTGGACACAGAAAGAGACACCATGAGAGAAGCAAGAATTTTGAAGTCAAAAGGACATAGAAGAAAAAGAAGACACCACCATGAGCATTGCTATGTGACAGAAAGGCAAGGAATCCCCCAAAGTTTGCTGGCCAGCTAGAAGATATTGATGCTGGGAGGATGTAGGAGGAGATGTAGGGGGTGGGGCGAGGGTGATATGGAAGCTCCGAGCGCACTGCCCGAGAAAACCAGGGCGTAGACACCGTCTTGGTGCCAATGCCGCAACCAACCGGGGACAGACGCTTTCGCAGCTACAGCAGCCAATCGGCTGTTGACACCAGTAGCGACCTCTCCTTGCCACGCGCCTCACCTCAAGATGGCGACCACAGCTCGACCCCACCCCCTTCCTCTTGTACACATTCCATACCTTATATAGGCATAAACCCATCCCTGCCAATCAGAATCCGCCCAGTATGCCCCCCACCCCACTCAGCCTTCCCACCCTGTATAAATATCAGAGCTCACCTAATAAACTCAGACTTGGAACCCGACCCAGTCTCCAGAGTGTGCATAGTCTCCGTTATCCATTGCTCGCCGTCCCTCGGTAACCAAGAAGTGTCTAGCGTCTGTTCCCCCTTCTCGTCTGCGGCTCGGTGACGACTGGGCCCACACACCCCCGGATCACGGTGTTTGGGGACACCCGGAGCTGATGAGCCCCCAGGTCGCTGGACCCGGCGGGGCGAGAGAGCCGACCGGTGACAACAGGAGGAAGGAAGTCTTCTAGCCTCTGAAATCATGTGCCAATGAATTCCTGCTTATAAGCCAATCCATTGCATGATATTTGTTTTAGCAGCCAAAAAACTAATACATCTGGAGAGGTAAGCCAAGAGGACCTGAGGCTACTGCACCCTCCACCAAGCACTCAGCTTCTAAAGTGGAATGTCACTCAGACATGAACTTTCCACTGTCCCCAGTTCCAGACCACTGATTCAGAGATTTTTGTCTAGGGGAGAAGGCCATAAAATAGAAGTCCCTAATCTCTTCCCAATGATTCATGAATCTAATGAAGACACAGCAAATACCATAGGCTGGCTTGATTACAAGAGAGAATGACGGAGTCCTCCTGAGATCAGAACAAACATCAAACAATGACCCCAGAAACTACTCCTTCCAAGAAGCAACAATTTGATTACATCAGTTTGTAGAGGAATTTATGAACCAAGATATTGTTATAAACAATAAAGAAATTGCTAGCAATTAGTCAAGTTTATAAGCTGGGTGTGGTGAGGGTGCAAATTTGTTTATAATTGTTATATCTTCCTTATGGGTTGACACCTTTATCAATATTAAAATGCTACCTTAGCAAATATTCACTCAGTGCAAAGGAAAGCAGTGGAGGAGGAATACTCAATGAGGAAACCGAGATGCGAGGCAGGAGAATACTTTTCTTTTCCAACTTCTCTTCGTGCCTCAAAGCCTACAATTGCTTCCAAATGATATAGATATGCATGGTGCTAATAATTCAACCACTTTAGGTTTCATTCTATGTTACACAAAAATTTTTGGATCAAATTCAGAATGAGAAGTTTTTTGTTTTGTTTTGTTTTTTCTGTTTTGGAGAAATTACTTAAAATAAAACCTATGGATTAAATCTATTTAAAATAGTCAAATGTCCAAATATTTATCAAGACTGCAGTCACAGTCAGATTGGATAAATTGATTACTGTTTGATTTTACTGTGTGTGTGTGTAATACATTGATATTGTTCAGTATTGCCTTTAAAGGGAGATAAAGACACAGTAAACTATTTTTTCTGCCTTTGTATATCAAAGTTTCTGTTTCTTATGATTGAAAGGGGGAAAAAATCAAAATGTAATCTAGTCTAGGGAAAGAGTGACGGTCTCAGTTTTGGCTGACGTAACATAAGCCCAAATATGACAATCAGCAAAATAGTCAACATTTTTCCCTAAATATTACTTCACATTTAAATCAATGTTTTCCAAGTCCACATATAATGGAATATTTAGTGAAACATTATTGGAATCATATATACGAAAGTTAGTGATGAGTGCTTGGATCATTCAGTGAACTAACAAGTTGAATTTGAGTTTGGGTTCTTATCTATTTTCCCTCTAGTCAGTATCTGCAGTGAAATCTAAAACAAGAAAGAAAAAAGAAGAAGAAAGAATATAAATTAAATTTAGAAGGTAAAGGCTAAATTTAATGCTCTCAACATATAATATGATAAATATGGAAAATGATAATACACATCAGGAATTAACACTTAGAGCCAAAGTGTCCCACTTTGTCACAATTTATAAATAACTTCTTAGAAGAAGGGTTTAAAAAAAGAAAATTTCTCAAGGCATCTGGCATTTTCAGATGTTTCCCTTCAGAGTTTCTCAGAGGTTGAAAGTAGCCCAGGGCATTCTAATTTTTGAGATTACCGATATAGTATTATTGATGAAATGGAAAAGCAGGCTTGTCAAATTTGTTAGGCTTTAGAGTTTCCATTTAGTGCACTGATAACTTTAACACATTAAAAATACACTCACCTTATGAGTACCTTGGAGAATAATATCAAAAGTCTCGGAGTGAGGTCTTTCTTCCCAATGCGGTCTAGGCCCCCCTGTAGCACTCAGGCTCCCTTTCACATAATTTCAAGATATTGGAGATTACCTTATAAATGATAAAACTGAGTTTTTCTCTTTAATTTTAATCGCTATAACAGAAACTTTTTACATATATTTCTTTGCTTTTTAAAAGACTAACTTTAAATGTAGGCATCCAAATTGAAAACACCAACTATTACAATTTAACATTTTTTATTAGCATATTACACGTTCATTACAACCAAATGAGGGGGCGGATGTGGCTCAAATGGTTGGGCATCTGTCTCCCATATGGAGGGACTTGGGTTCGATCCCTGGGACCTCACAGTAAAAATAAAAAATAAAAAAAATAAAAAAAACCCAAATGAAATAATTCTGTCCCTTTAGAATATGACCCTGTCTATATAGTAACAATTCAGCAATGCAGTAAATATTCATACAGTGTCTGTCTTGTGTCAAACACTATTATAGACTGAAGATACATCAAGGAAGAAATGATTAATTATTCCTATATTATGGAACAGTCAAGGCAGAGGGAGGAGAGGAATAGATAAAGCAATAATGATTTTATTTATTATTTGAAAATTTTTAAATATAATTTAATATTTTTAACAAAGTTATAAATGCTTATTTAAAAAAATTGAAGTAACACAAAAGAATATAGTCAAAGTTAAAAGTCCTTCCCTTCTCCTTCTCTACATAACCCCACTCCTGAGGGTGACCATTGTTAACACTTACTATATGTGTATGTATACTATATGAATTTATGAATTGTATTCAGTCAACAAAAAAGAATACTTATATTCATATATGAACACACACATATACTTATACTCTCCTCCTTTCTCTCTCTATATAATAGATCTTTTTATGTGTATATATATATACATACATAGATATGCATTTATATATATAAACATACACACACTTATTGATATATTTGTGTTTGTATGATATTATATCTTGTGAAAGTAGATGTATGAAAAATGAATACATTATTTTAGTTTTCTAAATCAAAATATCTTTGCTTTCCCAGATATTTTTGTAAAAAAAAAATAAAAGAAACATTTCAATCCGTACTGGGAATCATTCTTACTTTGGTTTTTCCACGACTCTAGGAGACTTACATGGTATATATAAAATGGAAAGAGCCTCTAATCTTAAACTCTATCTGGCCACTGTTTGATATGTTCATCATTGGCCAAATCTGTATGATCCCTTAATGTGCAATGCTTTCAGATTTCCATGCTAAAGAGCCCATAGAAGCCTTTGCCTAACTTGAGAGCCCTAATACCTTGAGTGTCAATCTTCCAGGCATGTACTGCAGCATCACCCTTCCTTTCCTCAACCCTCCCCAAAGCACCACACTTAAGTTCCTATAATTTCCCTGGAATGTTGCAAGCCAGCACACACCACAGAAGCTAAACCTTCATGGAATCTGCAGATTAGCACCTGCTTCTAAATTTCAAGTGCTTGCTGGAATGCATACTCGAATCCTCTCCCTCTCTCTTTCTCCCTCCCTCTCTCCCTTTTTTGCTTTCCTTAGTCCCCCACACCACTCCCCATCCCTAACACTAGGGGTAAAAACCTCCCGTATTTTCAGGAGGGAGATAGATAATATTCATGTGGGAGGCGGCAGGGTATAATACCTTCAGGATTGGCGAAGATGGGTCATTTGGAAAGTAAATGACCCATAAGCAGATTTCACTCAGATTAAGTACCTTGAGATGGGGAGATAATCCTGGATTACCTAGGGGGGCTCAATGTAATCATATGATTCTCTAAAAATGGAAAAGCTGCCCTGACTGTGGTCAGAGGGAACTGCAAAAACAGATGCACGAGGAAGGGCCAAAGAAATGCAACGTGACAAAACTCCATTCAAAGTTGCTGCTTTTGAAGATGGAGGGAAAGGGTCATGGGCTCTAGTTCTGAGTTCAGTACCAGATTTCATATTTTAAGAAATAAGGCCTTGGTTCAATTGTGCACAGGAAAACGAACAAGAAGGAGAAAATATTGGGTAAACACATCTAAGAGAAGCAGTTAAAGTAACAG
Organism: Cabassous unicinctus; assembly: GCA_029593785.1. Taxonomy (NCBI): domain Eukaryota; kingdom Metazoa; phylum Chordata; class Mammalia; order Cingulata; family Chlamyphoridae; genus Cabassous; species Cabassous unicinctus. The sequence goes on from JAQZBX010005613.1 coordinate 25,768, forward strand.
AAAATCTTCAATCTGAAAAATATGTATCTTTGAAAGGGCATGATACCTTTATTCAAATAGTTGCAGGACTTTATCTTTAAGAGGAATTGGACTTTTATTATGAGTTAGACTCTGAATTAGAATCAAGTATAGAAATACCCAATGTAATGTGGTCCAAGGAAAACAAAATTTTCCAGCAACTCACTAAGTTCAGAAATAAAATGAAATATGTAATGTAGTGAGTGCAGTTTTTCAGAAAAGTTCCAAAAGAGCTACCTACTAATGACAAGGTTGAAGAGAAGTGATAATGCTTCAAGACATGAAAGTATTTTGTTCTGAAAGAAACTGAAGGCAAAGCAAAGCAAAACTTCCATCATCCTTTGCTAATAATACATAGTCATTTTAGGAGTTCATTAAGTATTGACAATTCAATTGAATTATTTTCGTATGTAAAATATACACACACACAATATGGCAGCATAACTTGTAGATCTATTATTTTCATTTTGTTCTGTGATTCTTCCACCCTATTCTATAAAGATACCCATGACATTTCTGATTCCTTGCTTCAAGGAGATGTGCAAGGCCAAAAGCAGAAGCTAATTGAATATCAAGTCTCTTTTCTCGTCTATTGAACTTGAAAAAAGTCCACATTTGTGGCCTCTTATCAAATGTACTTTGGTCATGAACCAAGGAATGTGGCACCTTCTACAAGCTAGCTACTATCTTCAACTTACAACCACAAGTGCAAGGAACTGAATCCTGCTAACCACTCAAATGAGCTAAGGAACAGATCCACCCTTAGAGCCTTTAGGAGGGATTTCAGCCTGCTTAAACCTCGATGTTACCTCCATGACACCTGCGTGAACTTACAGAACTTTAAGATAAATTTGAGTTGTTTAAGCTGCTAAATTTATGGTAATTTGTAATTGCAGTAATAGAAAACGAATTCTCTTAGTGTAAATCTAATATAACCACATGCATTTATACCGGTTTAATATATAGGCGTGCAGTCTTACTATTCCTAAAAGATGATATTGAAAGAGACTACAACCAGCAGTTACATCCCTGTGACTGAACTCAGCTCTAAGAGGTCTTTTTTAAAAGTAGAGCTGTTTCAGAAAATATGCCATTTTAATTAAGTAGATAGAGAACTTCTACAAAATGAACACTAATGATATAGCTGACATATGAAGTATATGACAGAGGTCAAATACTATGAAGAATAATATGATATCTATTATATATTATTGTACCTTATGTCAATGTAATTAGAAGAAAAATAGAATTTTAGATATCCTCTACCTATCCTGTACTAAACAATTAAAACTTCTTTGAGATGTTTAAGAAGCTTTTATTTAATATCCAGTATATATTAGCTCATTGCTTAGAAGGGTGAATGAGCTATAGCATTATTGCCCTGTAAGAGTAACATTCAGGTGATGAGCGTCCACTAATGTTTTAAAATCGCCAGAGGCATCTCCTCTGATGCCACTGTGAAAAAAAAAAGGAGAAAAGTAATGAACTTTAGGTATTTGGTTTGTGTTTAAAGTCCAGACATTCTTCCTATACACTTATTGAAAATTGTATCATTCTTTTCTTGCATTAGCTATAAGCATTTAGTAATAAAGGCAAGTTTAAGGAAAATGTACAAATCTTGCAACTCTATTATGGACAGTATGCACCATAGGGCAATTTTTAGACACTGTTCCATTTGTGAAAGTCAGTATTCAATTGCATCATCACTACTCAACTAAATAAATAATATAGACCAAAATAATGTTCAACTACATAAAATGGTATTTGCAAATCATGTTTTTATAAATTTAACTACACTTTTTTTTCAGTTGCTTACCATTATTCTTCACATCGTATTCCACTCGAGATTGGAGCTCTTGAGTAGTATAGAAAAAGATGGCAAGTTGCAAGTAAATAGAGTCGGATGCTTGTAATAATACCTCCTTAAGTTGTCATAACCTTTGGCAAGTCCCCTAACTTCTCAGTTTCAGTTCTTTAATTTTGCAAATGTTGGATTTGTACAAGATTATTTATTTATTTAATCATTTCATAAACATCTATTGGGAGGAACTGCTAAGATCCTCTTCACATAAACTTTAGAATATAGTCAGTGGTATTCTCTAAATCCACCTCAAAAATCCCTTCTTTTCTAGAGTAGTCGTACTACTCTACAAATTATTTTTATTGCTCTCCAATAGTTTTTCCTTTTCAAAATACATGAAGAAATTAACATTAACATTACTGTAAGATTTTTTTTTTAAACAGTACATTTGGTAAGAGACTCTCTCTTGCTCTCTTCTCTCTTTCATTCTCTTTCTCTCTGTCTGTCCCCTCCCCTCCCTTCTTTGTCTCCTTATTGATTTGTAATCTGGGAACACAGGTTTCTAGGTATTTATTCAATGACTACCAAGTATAATTATTGCTCTAAGTATATTTGAGTAGTATCACTGATAGGAATTTTGTTAAGACAAATAACTTTAAATAGTGGTGATTCTGGTAATTTCTTAAAACTATTTAATTTGGGTTTCTGTGCTGATTTTTTAAAAATAACTGCATCATTTCCTGTTTTTAGGTATATAACCTGACTTGCATGATAAGAATGTATTCCCAGTGTATATCATTCTTACATTGTTTTAAGGGGTCAGAGCAAGTGACCTTTTATTTTTTCTATTCTGTGTGAAATTTGATTCATATATAAGATTATTCTTTTAATTATAATTTAAAAATTATAATTTTAAAAGCAGCAGGAACCTCCTTCTACCCTTTTATACACTGCTGGGGGAATATCAATTAACACAAACTTTTTGGAAGGCAGACACCTTATATATCAAAAGTATTCAAAATATGAGTTCTTTATCAAAATAATTGAAATTATAGGAAATAATACTAGATTTTCAAATACTAGATTGATAATCATAAACTGGCACATAATTTTATATATAAAATATTTAACAAAACATTATAATAGAATAAATAAGGAAACTGAATGTCTAACAATTTGATACTGATTAATAATTATAATACATATATAAAATATAATACTACAGAGCCATTAATGATATAGATGTATATTTATGATATATATATATTATGATATAGATGTATATTTATTGATATTAATAGATATTCATGCTATATTTGTATTTAAACTGATCCAGCTATAATCTAAATAGAATAAACATCTTATATTAGAGCCTTATTTTACATGTTTCTTCAGATTATAATTTCAGAAAGATGAAACAAATCAAGCAAGTAACAAATTATAAAATAGAAAATATATATCAGTGTGTAATGCATCTTATATTAGAAAAACATTTTCTAAGCATAATAGAAATGGAAGAAATTGCAAGGAAAAACATCAACATATTTGACCACAAATTTATTTTAAAATGTTAGACATCTAAAAATAAACAAACATTGTGAAAACAATGAAAAATTGAGAAAATAATTTGCAAAACAAATGTCAAACAAAATTTTAATAGTCTTAATGATTAAGGCTATTAGTAAATGATTAAGGCAACTATGATGAAATCATTGAAAAAGCATTTAAATCTCAGAAGAAAAATTAACAAATGTCATAAAAATAAAAGAAAGAACTCTAAAAAACAAATAATTTGTAATAACTTGCACTCACAACATGAAAATTAACAAAACAAGATTTTTTTCCTTATCAAATTTAAAATTTGTTAAAAATAAAATGAAAAGTAATACGCAATTGCACAGTTGTATACACATATGTTAAAATTAATCAAATAGTATACTTAAATTTGTCATTTTGTAAATAATTGACATATATTTACACATCAACAAAGCTATTTAAATTTTTGCAAAAATAATACTCTGTTTTTGAGCATCTGGTGATGAGAAGACAAATTTTTACATTTCAGGAAAACATTTTAAAACCTATACTTTGATCTTAAATATGTTCATATGCTATTAATCTAATATATAGGGGTACCATGCCTAAGGTGCTTTTCAATTTAAAAAAATTTATTTTAGTAATATAGAGAAAACCTGAAATTTCCCCCTTTAACCACATTCTGATATATATCTCACACTGTTGTGCTACCATCACCATCATCTGTTACCACAACTTTTCCTTCACACCCAACAGAAATTCTGTATCATCTGACCTTTAACTCCCCATTCCCTAGCCCTCCATGGACCCTGTTAACCTGTATTCTAGTTTCTGATGGTGAATTTGCTTGTTCTTATTATTTCATATCAGTAAAATGACACAATATTTCTCATTATGTTTCTGGCTTATTTCCCTCAACAAGATATCTTCAAGTTTCATCCATGTTGTCACATGTATCAAAACCTCATTCCTTTTCAAGGCTGCATAATATTCCATTGCATGTGTATACTACATTTTGCTTATCCTTTCATCACTTGGTGGACATTTGGATTGCATCCATTTTTTGGCAATTGTGACTAATGCCACTATGAACATCAGTATGCAAATATCTCTTTGAGTCCTTCAGGTCTTTTGATTATATACCTAGAATTAGGATTGCTGGGTCATATGTTAATTCTATGCTATAATTTTTAACCTCACTATTTATCCCCAGAGATAATCATAGTGGAGGTATACAGGAAGAGCAATCCATTAATATTCCATGAGCAAAAGAATGAATGAATGATGTCATTATACCATTATTTGCAATATTAAAAAATTGGAAATAAACTAAATATTAAAAAAGAAATTGGTTAATTATTGGCACATAAACAAGAGATATCATGCAGAAATTATAAATAATGTTTTAGAAAATACTTCATGACATCATTAAAATGATGTTTTAAACATTAATTCTAAGATCTCCTTTTTAGTTAGTTGTGATATCAGTAGGTTTGCCTACTAATAAAAGAATGAAATATATTATCATTATAGCTGATCTCATTTTTTTTCTTGGCCTGGATTACCCAAGGAAGTAGGTTGTATAAACCAAAAAGGCACCTCAGCATCTCAGAAGCCATGCAAATCCCCATAATCTCAGAATTCTTGCCTGTTGTAGACTGAGTCACACTTTTCCCATTGCCAACATTGTAATAACACTGACCTTATCTCCCTACAAAGCAGCAGAGTTATTGCATTAATAATAAAATATGAATAATACTCTAAACTATTTAGATAATTTATGGATTGATTCTTCTGCTATTTTGAATTTATTCTTTTTTTTAATTATTAGAAAAATTGTGGATTTACAGAACAATCATGCATAATATACAGGATTTCCATATACCACCTCACCACCACCAACTTGCATTAGTATGAAACATTTGTTACAATTGATGATAGCATAATTTTATAATTGTACTATTAATTAAAGTCCACGGTTTAACTTAAGGTTCACTGTTTGCATAGTGTAGTTCCATGTTTTTATTTTATTTTATTCTGTTACCATATTTACAATCTAACATTTTCCTTTGAGTTTATTCTTAGACTCATACCTTATTAATCCATATCTCTTGCTTTGGAGTTGATATGTTTTACTTCTGAAACACAATCATTTCTCTAATAGTTACAGATATTTTTCCTCTCCTCATAATTCAAATAATTCTGGCTAATGTTTACATCCTTCATCAGACATGTGTTTTGCCAATATTGTCTCCCCATCTGGTAAGTCCCAGGCAGACTTGCCTATTGATTTCCTGACAGAGTCTTTCACAGAAGAAAAGCGTTTAATATTGATTAATTCCACATAATTTTTTTCATGGATCATGTTTTTGGTATTGTATTTAAAAACTTTACCAAACTCATGGTCACAAAGATTTTTCCTAGAGGTTTCTTAGTATTGCATTTTGCATGTATGTCTATGATTCATTTTGAGTCATTTTTTTGTGCAATGTGTAAATTTGGTCTAAGTTCACTTTTTTGAAATAGATATCTAATTATTCCAGAGCTTCAGTATTATGTTGGGTATTCTAGTTTGATTGCCTTTCCATATAAACTTTAGAATCAGTTTGTTAATATTTACAAAATAGCTTGCTGGCATTTTGATTGGATTACATTGAATCTATTGAGCAAATTGGGAAAAAGTGATATTTTAACAATAATGAGTCTTCTAATCATGAAACAGAATATCTTCTCCATTTATTTAGTTCTTCTATAATTTATTTCATTAGCATTTTATTGTTTTCCACCTATAGATCCAATAGCTATTTTGTTAGATTTATACCTGAATGTTTTCTTTTTCCAACTGATTTTTCATAAATATGAAAAAGGAATTCAATGCAAGAAGGATAACCTTTTCAACAAATGGATCTAGAGAAATCAGATACCAAGATAAAAAAAATTAACCTCAATTTGAAACTTGCACATTATATAACAATATACTCAAAATAGATCACTTATATAAATGTAAAATATAAAACTACAAAACTTTTGGAAAAAATGAGGAGAATCTTTGGGATCTAGGGCTATACAAAGACTTATTAGATTTGATACCAAAAGCATGATCCATAAAAGAAAAACTGATAAATTGTACTTCACCAAAATCAAAAGTTTTTACTCTATGAAAAACACTTTTAAGAGTGTGAAAAGACAAGCTACAGACTGGGTGAAAATATATGAAAATCACATATTTGAGGAAGGAATAGTATGTAGAATATAGAAAGAACACTCAAAACTCAGTAATATAAACTTCAAACAGTCCAATTAGAAAAAGGCAAAAAGACTTGAATAGACTTTTCACTGTAGCATATATTCAGATGACAAATATGCACATGAAAAAATGTTCACCATCATTAGCCATCATGGAAATGCAAGTTAAAACCACAATGAAAGCTCACTATATATTTATCAAAATGGCATATACATGCCATTTTAAATATAAATATAAATATATATATATATATATTTAAAGAAGTGACAACACCATATGCTGGTAAGGATGAAGAGAAACTAGAATAGAACATACATTGCTGGTGGGAACGTAAAATGGTACAAATATTCTAGAAAAGGAGTTTGGCAGTTTCTTTTAAAACTAAGCATTCAACTACCATACAACCCAATTATTGCACTGCAGGGCATTTATCCAGACAAATGAAAACATATGTTCACAAAAATAGCTGTACACGAATGTGATTTATTCCTAAGAGACAAAAGTTGGAAACAACTTAAATGCCCTTCAGTGGGTGAATTCTTAAACAAACTGTTGTCTATCCATATCATGAAATACTACTTGGCAATAAAAATCTACGAACTATTGATAATGCAGCAACCTGGATAAATTCCCAGAGAACTATGCTGAGTGAATAAAGCCAATCCTCAAATGTTATAAACTGTGTGACTCCATCTGTATAACATTCTTGAAATGACAAAATTATAAATACAGAGAACAAATTAGTGGTTTCTAAGGATTAAGGAAGAGGGAGGTGGGATGAGGAGGGAAGTAGGTGTGGATATGGCTATAAAAGGACAGCATGAGGGATCCTTGTGGTGATGGAAATGCTCTGTATCTTGACTATCAATGCCATTCTCCCGGTATTATATGGTACTTTAGTATTCCAAGATCCCACCATTGGGAGAACCTGGGTAATTGGTGCATGGGTTCCCTCTATTATTTCTTAAAACTGCACATGAATAGACAATTCTCACAAAAAAGAAGATTTTAAAAATTAAAAAAAAATAAGTATAACTATCTTTTATTGAATGTCAATTGTATGCCTGGTTCTGTGCTACACTGAGACTGATGATATATAATTTTTTTTTGTAGATGAGGCTTTGATAACAAAAGTGAAAAACCAAGATTAAAAATGTAATACTTAGATAATCCAGACCCTAATTAAGTCATTGTTGGAGAAACAGACATGTGAGAATCAGAATTTTAATGATGAAAGAAGAAACACCCATACACACACACACACGTGCATGCACACACATACTCGGGCCATTTTGGGAAATGAAACACAACAAGAACAAATGTATATATATATATATAATATATATATATATAAATATAAAATACCACCCAGAAATCTAATCAATTGTTATTGGCATTTTGGTGTATTTTCTTCATTTGCTTCTCAAATTATATATTTTATTTATATATTGAAATATTACTTAAATTACTTACACCTACATGACATAGTAACAGTAGTTACCGTTGGGTAGTGAAATTATTGATGTCTTATTTTCACTTTTAATATAGTATGCAAAATTCTTATTATGAGCTTTACTTATATTTACATAGATTAAAATCATTTATTTTTGTAAATAGTAAATTCCCTTTCCTCCTCCACCAAGAACATGGCATGTTCAAAGTTTACTATATCTGAGAACTTGCTGATAACATTATATCTTTCAGGGAATATAAGTACTATTTTTGGAGATAATAGTAATATATATTTTTTAAAAGAAAAATTTTCTAGAGAGTTCTACCTGCAGTTCCTACATTAACTTTTTGAGTAATTTTGGGTGTTTCTTTTTCTTTTTTATTTCCTCTCACCTTTAAAATTAAGCAATTTTCTGATTATTAAGAATCACCTCACAGATAAAAGTGCTCCAATTACCTTTTGGGAATGAGTTTTCATACTATAAGCACATGCACATGAATTCTTCTCAAGAGGAGACATACCTATTTCAAGGATTCTTTTAAAATTACAATTTAAGCAATTCTTATTTGTGTCAAAATTGTTTAGTCTGTCTGAATTGCCCCAAGAAAAAATATGCTAAGGAGGCTTTATAAAAGGAACACTTCTTATTATTCAACTCATATGTTCCTCCTGAGAATTTTTTAAACACATCTATTTTAAGAACCTGTGGGAAAATTTACATTTTATACTGAACTGTTGTAAACAACAAATATAAAAAGATACAAATAAAGTTGCTGAAGCAGGAATGTGTTAAACCACTCCAGTAATTCTTTAGTGCCTATTTATATATGTTTCTAATATTTCCCTCAGAAACTATTACAGAGAAAAGAAACAGAATGTTAGAAGCAAAACATGTTCCAACTGATAAATTATTGTAACATAAATAGGAACATATCCAAATACTACAGATCTACAGCCTTGTTAATAAGAAACGGTAAAATGATTCATCAATTAGAAAAGCATTTTAGCAGTAACTATATGTATAACAACTAAGCCCAAGCCATAGTAGGTTCTAATACTTTTTGTTAATTAAAGAAATGAATGTACATAGTTGCTATAAGAATGGAAAAGGGGAGGAAACAGTCTGAGAGTGGATGGAGTGGCTGAAACCTGAAGGGACGAAGAGCCATGTTTTAATCTGTAAGCAAACATGGAGTTACCCAAAGGTAGCTATTTAATGGTTTCCAATCATTGTGTTTGTCTGAGTGTGTCTGTTTGTATGAATGAATGAAATTTAAAAATTTTCATTTTAAGTTCATATATTCATGTGTAAAAATAATTTCAGAACTAAATTATTAATGCAATATTTAAAAAGTGAATATTCATAAAGCATGTAGTATAGGACCTGGAACATAAGCACTTGAGATTAAATATATATACAGATACAAATATGAATATAAATATAAATGTAAATATAAATATATATTATAACATATGATTTATAATCTGATAGCTTTCATAGAAACACTAAATACTGATCACCACCTCCACATAAAATAGCATAAGTCCTTCATTACTCCCCCAATTTTATTAGGTTAGATAAATGAAACTGATTCTCACATTGGCAGTCATTCCGGTAGAAATCATGGTAGAAATCGAATCTATGTCTTCTACTTTGAACTTTCAGAGTTCAGAGGTGCTATCAAGTTCATGCAACAAATAAATTAGAAACATGTTCATAGGTGACATGATTATATGACCATCTTTATATCACACAAGTAGTGGTTAATGTCACAAGATAATAGAAGAAAAAGCAACAAAATAAACACAAAAGCCTTTGGAAGGTATAAGTCTATGTTATATTAACCTCTTTGTGTTTTCCAAAATTGTTCCTTAAGCAGAGAGGAAACATGACCTTCCAGCTTTTAAATTCACCAAAACAGAATATATAGTTATTTCTTCATACCCTCATTTAGTATTTATCTAAAAGGATTGAGCACTAACCTTCGGGTGGCAGAGGCAATTAGTGGTTATCCAAATCCATGTACTCTCCTATTTCTCAGTCCCCTGTGCCATTAGATATGGGCCATATGAATGGGCCATATGATTAAGTGTTATGAATAGCAATTTGGTTTTACTTTTGCTCCACAGCACCCAAGATTTGCTGTGCCTCCTCCATCCCTTTCTTTCTCTGTCTTGGTGAATTTGGAAGCCATGCATTATAAAACAGAGGAAATTCAGATACCTAAGTGTCTGAGTGTAGAATAGTCCTAACCACCCACATCAGTAAATTTGCAAGGAAGAAGGTTCTGTTACATAACGTAGTGTTAATTATCTTGACTAATATATTCAATAATATTGTCCCTTTAATGATCCACGCCTTATTCTAAGTAATTTGTTAATATAAATCAAACTGATTATGAGCATAAATCTGTGTTTGGACAGAAAATATATTATTAAAAATAGTTCTTTATATAGAAACAGCATACACTAAATTTCATCTTCAATAAAAGCATTAAATGATACTGGCATTGAATACCTGTGTACTTTGAGCTAGACCAAGATTAGTATCTCATTTGATTTGGACCACATGTGCCCTGAGAAGGAATGATAATGCTAGACAATCTTGTAGTAAATTATGTATTTGCCTATATGATCTAGTTGCTATCCTAATAAGAAAAAAGATATCATTTTGGTGCACTATAATAAATTCTGATCATGAAATAAGCCTATTAGGAAGTACTTCAAGAAGATATCAGGCTAGAAAAACACATTTATTTTTAGTGGTAAGTATGTGAAGACTTAAAAATAAAGTTTGTGTATACTAACAATCAAATCCAAATTGTATTGCATTTTATTTTCACTCACAGGTACTGAAATATAAATAACATTGTAGTTGTTGTCCCTTACATTTGAAAAGAAATAGAAATACTCTTTACATAAAAGCATCAAGTGAAAAGAAATAATAAATCTAACAGCCAATATTCTAATCACAAGGATCCCAAACTATCCACATCCTTATCCATTGTTAAATATATAGATCCACCAAATTTCCCTCAGAGGTGTTCTCAGTGCTGCCCTCCTTGCATGAAGTTTGAGACATCCATTTTCTCAGAAAGAATCAGAATCCTTACAGAAAGATTATACAGAGAAAGGAATGATCAGTGCTCGGTTTTGGAGATTTCTAAGCAACATTTCAATTTCATAACAGATAATAGTTTTTAAGCCAAAGCTTTTGTTTGTAAGTGTTGGAAACTTTGAGAAAAGAAAATAATTTTGAGACTAAGCTAGAGTCTAGAAGGAGGCCAGACAGAATCTATGCAAGAAACAGTAGAGGAAGAGCCTGGTACTCCCACCCCAGCGGTGTAGACTGGGGTTGCTAGAGCTGTGAACAAAGAAGAGGGTTTATCTCACTATAAATGGGGCTCAGCTCATGGACATCTGCACCAATAAAAGAATGCAGAGTTGGCACCCAGAAGTTGGTCAGCCTCTGTCAGAGCAAGCACCAAGTTTTTAAAATCCCAAGGAGCTTGTATGAGAGATTTCCAGTACCCACAGTCACATATCCTGTGGGATGGAGAGACACAATAGCACCCTTCCTTCATTGTCATACCTTGAAAGCTTTTCTTCTACACTACCTTAAGTTCTTCCGTGTTCATTTAACACAGTTGATGCACTTTGTTCGGCTCTACCTAATTACACCGAATGGACAATCCTCCTTTGCAATGGCCCAAACTCTCATACCTCATTCCTCAAACTTTATTGTACATATGCATCACCTGGGGATCTTGTTAAAATGGAAATTCTGATTCCTTAGATCTTGAGTTCAGCCTGAGATTCTATCTTTCTAACAAGCTGCTAGGTGATGCCAATATTCAGTCTAAAGGCCACACTTTTGAACTGGAAGGTCGCAGGAGAAAGACAGTGGGCAAAATCCTGACTGCACATCAAACTTGCACAATAATAAATTTAAAGCACCAGTACCCAGGCTGAAACACTATCCTTCTTATTAAAGAGATTTTGTTTTAATAAATTTTGGGTGGGAAGCAGACACAATATTTTTAAAAGCTCTCTGATAATTCTTAATATATGCAGATTGTGTGAGAACACTGGAGTAGGGAATTGAAGAAAGGAGCCCCACACCTAGCACCTGCTTTTCAGTGAAGTGAAAAGAAGATAGCGGAGATAAAATCCTTCTGCTGGTCTATGACTCAATAGTTGTGAATGTAAAACCCTGCCTTGTTTGGTAAACACAAACACACACATACCACAAACTTCCTAAGTTTTGATTCACCTGAAATGTATCAGAATGTTGTTTTTATTCTTATAACACGATTTTTTATTTCATTTGTTCAAAAAATGTTCACAATCAGTTTTTGGTTGTAAAATGTCTTAGAAAAAGCCAAAAATCACTTTGAAAAATGTTGCCCTGATATTAACAGGTAGTTTTCATAAATCTTTCACAATTATAGGATCAAATTAGAAATGATCAAATGACAAGCCAAGTTTTTATTAAATAGTAAATGTATTGTCTTTTGTTTGTTTTGCTTTGCTTCACATTGATATGTAAGTGATAATACATCTCTAAATCTCTAAAGCAAGACTTTGTAATAGAAATTTCAATGATGACTTCTATCCTAATGGTATGGACCAGCTGGCAAACAATTGACATAAAGTAACATTTTAAAGGGCATGAACTATAATTAATAAGCTCAAGGATTCTTACTTTACATGCATCAAAGAAGGTTAAATAAAGCTATCAAATCCATTCATTATGAATCATTTCAGATTTCATTATTTTAAAAGTTATAAAAAGATTGCATTGTAAGATGCTCAAATAGTTGGGGAGAAATCTTTGAATATAAAATTTCAAAGCATTTAAGAGGTTCTTTATTCTATATCCCTGCATTACGTGAAAGTCACTCTTGCCAGATGAGAATTTGTTCTCTATTAAATCACCACCAGAGAAATCGATTCACAATCCTTTTGCACAGTAATCAATTGCACTTATCAATTCTCTAGAATTACATCTTTCTGTGCATTCTAAATATATTTCATTTAACCCAATTTAGCCTTGACTAAAGAGAAAATATATATGGTTCTCATTGCTAAAGCAGCTTACATGTATTAATGATGCTCTGGAGTCTTTTAAGAATTTGTTTCCTTGTGAGGAATTTTTACTGCCATTTGGTTGCCCAGCATCTGTCTCCAATTTTGAGCAACATGCCCATTCCTACTAGGGTATTGGATTTCTCTGTGTACAGTTTAGATGAAACTATTGATCAGCAGCATTGTGCTCTTCTAGCCAAGGGTTGGAATATGCCCCAAGTTCTGTGCCCAACATTTCCTGGGATTTTTTGTTTTAGTTACAGTTTATTTGGCCACTTTTCAGGCTTTGTTGCTATGGTAGATATTCTCCGATATTGTAAACTCCATTCTTAATAATGCCAGAAGAAAAGGATCTCCCTCAGTAGGTCATTTTTTGCTACGAAAGTCTTTTGCAAGCCAGCTCATATTTCTGAACTATTAACGCAAGAGTTTTTATGTTATTGACATTTGATCCATCACTCAGTCTCTCAGTAGAGAGATATAGATAGATACACAAGCATTCAATAAGATACACCGTTTTCTTCAAGAATGCATCTATTATTAAAATGTACTGTAATTATATTAACTACACAGAAACTCATTTTCATGATTGCTATAATTTTTTAAAAAATGAGTTTGCTAAATATTTCTGGGCCTTAGCTCTTTGAGTCTCTCAGGGGCTTCTGTTTTTCTGCAATTCTCTCTCTCACGTTGCAGAATCAAATATGCCAGCTTTCTTTTCTTGTGTTTTCTCTGTCTGTATGTCCGTTTCTATCAGACCCAGCAAGGGGGCGGAGACTCAACCTGAGCCCTGGTTCACAGACTTAGTCCAATCCAAACCCCGAACTCTGTCTTATCAAATAATCTAATCAGAGTCTCCTCAACTGAATTTAATGCAATCAAAGGGTATCACACCCAGAGGAATAGATTACTTTAAAAACATAATCTTTCTCTTTTGGAGATTCATAAAATAATTCCAAACTGCCATACAAGCATATGGAGGCATCATTGTGCTTATGTTGTTTCTTTCCAGTTAAAATAGCATAAAATTTGCCAACCATGCAACCATAACTGTTCATATGAGAGAGAATAAATTTAAAGTTGGTTTGGGAATTGATTACAAGGCTCAACTTGTGTGTGTGTGATTTTAAATGATTTTTTTTACTCATACCTTAATAGAGGAAAATTTATGATAACTTAATATTATGCTGTGCCATCCCAGCTATGAAACCTTCTTGATCATTTCAATTGGAGAAACTCTTGATCTCTTTGACCTTTGGCTTTCTTTCTATAAAACGGACATGATTTCTGTCTTCAGTGGTGAAGCTGAACAAATAAGATAATGAATATGAAATGACTACATGGAAATGCACAATGTATATTAAGGGTTAACTTTTATGGAAAAAATTCTCTGACCACCCTAGGCCATTCAGTTCTTATTTTCTCTGGATTCTGCTTGCACCCCACCTTAATATCACATTGCTTAGTTCATGATCATATTTAAAGCATATCACTTGACACAGATAAGTCATTAAAGCCAGGAACTACATATTTTGACAGCTTTGATTTTGCATCACATTGTCTAGTACAGTTTTGACTAAGAATAAAACTTCAATAACTTACAGTTGGATTATCAATTACTAAGGAAATTATCATTTATTTTCCTTTCAAAAATTTCAATATTTAAGAGGAAAATAACTTATTATATTGATTTCTTAAATCTGGATGATTCTAATGGAAAATGAGGAAAATGTGTAATAGCATTAACTGAAGAGATTCTGAAATAAGTATATTAAATATCCCCATAGAAGGACAAACTAAAGATCTCAAAGTCTAAGATAATAAATATGTAACCTGAAGTACTTTTGAGATTTAGATAGAAAATGATATAAGAATAAAGATTTTTTTTGAAAAAATAAGAGAAAGCTTTAGAAAAATCAGCTATTTAAAAATATTAACTAAGAGTAAAAAAAAATATTTGGAAACCACATTTCTTATAAGGGTTTAAATTCCAGAATATATAAAGAAATCCTGCAACTCAACAATAAAAAGACAGACAATCCAATTAAGAAATGAGCAAAAGACTTAGATAGACACTTTTCCCAAGAGAAAATGCACATGACTAAAAAGTACATGAAAATATATTTAATATCACTAACTATTAGGGAAATACAAATCAAAACCACAATGAGACTACTTCACACTTACTGGAATGGCCATTATTTAAAAAACCAAAAACTACAAGGTTTGGAGAGGATGTGGAGAAATAGGAGCTCTTATTCACTGCTGGTGGCAATATAAAATGTTGCAGCAGCTGTGGAAGACAGCTTGGCAGTTCCTCAGAAAGCTAAGTATAGAATTGCCATATGATCTGAAAATCCTGCTACTAGGTATACACTCAAAAGAACTGTAAGCACAGATATGAACTGACATTTGCACACCGATGCTCATAGAGACAGTTGCCAAAAGATGGAAATAATCCAAGTGTCCATCAACTGATGAATGGGTAAGCAAATATATATATGATGGAATATTATTCAGCTGTAAGAAGATATGAATTCCTGATTCATGCAACAACATGGATGAATCTTGAGGACATTATGTTGAGTGAAATAAGTCAGACACCAAAGGACAAATATTGTGTGGTCTCACAATTTGAACTAATCAAAATGCGTAAATTCTGGGAGTATAAGTTACCAGGAGATAGAATAAGGGGAGAGAATGGGGAGCTGATGCTTAATGTGTGTGGAATTTTTAATAAGGTTGATTGCAAATGTTTGGAAATAGATAGAGGTGATGGTAGCACATTATTGTGAATGAAATTAACAGTGCTGATTTATGGGTATGATTTTGGTGAAAAGGGGAAATTAATGGTTGCATGTCAATAGAAGGAATACTAGAGAATAAAGTTGTGACTTCATAACATAGTAAACCCTGTTGTGGATGATGACTGTGGTTAATAGTACAATTATAAGAATGTTCTTCCAAGAACTAGAACAAATGTATGTCACTATTACAAGGTGTTAATAATAGGGTGGTATATGGGAAAAAATAAAACTAATGCAAATTTTCAACTACAGATAATGGCAATATTGTCATTTTTTTCATCAATTGTAATAAAGGTACCATATCAGTGTTAAGGGTCAATAAGATGGGAGTATAAGCTTATGGGATTTTCCTTTTTGAAATAAAGAAAATGTTCTAAAATTGATTGATGATGAATGCACAACTCTGTGACTATAGTGACAGCCATTGATTGTACACTTTGGATGGATTGCATGGTGTCTGAAGAAAATATTGTTTGTTTTTTAAGGAGCATACACCTACCAAAATCTACAATACTTTTCATGAATCATTCTTCTGATCATAACATCTTAAAATGAATCTGTAGATGTAATTAGATTCAACATTTTTAATTCTGTGTAAATCTGTGGTTTTCAAACTAGAGTATTTGCTTAACGAAGCAAGTATGTGCCTATTCTTTTGCCAACCTGAGTGGTTTTTTTTTGTTTTGTTTTGTTTTGTTTTTTGCAATATTGCATTATGAAATTTTCCAAACTTAAAGAACAGTTGGAAGAATTTTACGGTAAAAATCATATGCCCCAAACCATTACTATTTCATTTTGATTTTAATAGTTGTTTTATCACATATTGATCTGTCTCCCAATTCATCAATCAATATATTTTATAATTTGCAAATATCAAAGTGTCAATAATTTTCCCCTCATATACTTCAGCATGGATATCATTAGCAGGAGATCAAAGGATGCTTAGAGTTTTGTTTTGTTTTGTTTTTTTCACGTAAAATTTATATTCAATGAAATGCCAAGATTCACTGAGTTTTGACAAATGCATTCACCTGAATAACCAAAAATCCTTGTCAAAATATAAAATATTATCAACCAAAAATGTACCTCATGCCTCTTTTCCAGTCAGTCCCCAATATTACTGCCCAGAAGCAAGCACTGTTCTGATATTTTCCACCCTCGGTTAGCTTTGTTTATTCTAGAAGGTCATTTATTGAATCATACAGTAGACAATCATTGTGTAAATAGTCTTTCACTTAGCATTATATTTCAGATGTTCTTCCTGCTGTTGGATGATCAGTATTTCAATCCTTTTTCATTTCTGAGTAGTTATTCCAGTTTATAAATAGACAAAACTGTGTCTATCCATGTCTCTGTTGATGGTCATCTGGGCTCTTCCTAGCTTTGGGTTTTTGTCTCTCTTTGACAGACAAATACCACACAGACAACAGGAGTTTATTGGCTCACAATTTTGAGGCTGGGACAGATTCAAAACTGAGACATCACCAAGAGCAATGCTTTCTCCCCAAAGTCTGTAAATCCTGGTGCTGCTTGCCAGTGATCCTTGTGTTTCCTTAGCTTGTTTTCTTGTCTTGGGTCATATGTCAACATCCTGTCCTTTTCCTGCTGGGTCCTTTTGATTTCTGGCTTCTAGCTCCTCCCTGTGTGGATTTTCTTTCTATGTCTGAATTTCTATTGTTCACAAAGGACTCCAATAATCCGGATTAAAGCCAACCCTCATTCAATTAGGCCATACTTGAACTAAAATAACATCTTCCAGAGATCCTATCTACAATGGATTCACTCCCAGAGGAATCAAATTTGGATTAGAACATGCCTAAATTGGGATACATGATTCAATCTTCCACAAATCTCATGAATAAAACTGGTATGGGTATCTTTGTACATTTCTTTTTCTGAATAATTTTTTTTTAATTCTCTAAGGTAAATGCCTAGAAATGGAATTGCTGAGTCCTAGGGTAGGTGCATGATTAGTTTTATAAGGAACTGTGCATGCTTTTTTCCCCCAAAATTTGCATCATTTCACATTCCAAACAAACACACTTTAGAGTTCAGATTGTCCCATATTTTTGGCAACATTTCAGGTCTTTTTAAATTTAGTGATTTTTATGGATGTGTAGTTGTATCTCATTGTGATTTTAAATTACAATTCCCTGAGGTCTGTTGATGCTGAGAACTCTTTCAAATTCTTTTTGGCTATGCATTTAAGTCTGTTCACATCTTTGCTTATTTTGCAATTATTTTTTATTTAGTTGTAGAGGTTGTATATATATTCTAGATGCCAGTTCTTGCTCAGATATATATTTTTCAAATCCTTTTTCACAGTCTGTTGCTTGCATATTTATTTTTTTCATCATGTATTTTAATGAGCAAGAGCATTTTGATGAGGTCTCATTTATCAGTTTTTACAGTTATTATTACCTATGAACTGATTTTTTAAAAGTTTGCATACCCCAAGTCACAAAGATAACAACTTATATTTTCCTTTAAGGGCTTCTTTCATTTTATCGTTATATTTAAGTCTATGGTCCATCACAAATTATTTTTTGAGTAAGGTGGAAAATACTGTTTAAGGTTGGTCATATGTCTTCCTTACATATTTGATAGGCATCACCAGTGAAAGAATCTTGGGTTGGAGTTTTATTCAGAAGAGTTTTTGATAAAGACTTCACTGTCTTTAATAGATATTAGACTCTCCAAATTTTCTGTTTCATCTTGTGACAGATTGATAAATACAATTTTCCAAGAAATGCCACCATTTTTCTAATTTGTTAATATTTTTTTAAAATTTTCTTGTTATCCTTTTAATTTTGGAAGAATCTGAAGGCATAATACTTCTTTTATTCCATTTATTGACAGTTTTTTCCCATTTCTTGATTAGTCCAGCTAACATTTTTTTCAATTTTGTGAATCTTGTCAAAGAACCAACATTCAGGTTTCTTAATATTCTCTATTGTCTATTATCTAATTTATTGATAATCTGATTATTTCTTATTATTTCTTTCTCTCTACTAATTACACATTTACTTGGCTCTTTTTTTCTAACTTCGTAAAGCAGAAACACAGTTCATTGATTTTTTACTTTTCTCTATTCAAATATAATCATTTAATGTTATAAGCTTCTCTGAGACCTGCTTTAGCTGAATCCCACAACTTTTGATATATTTTCTTTTTCATTCAGTTCAAATATTTTCTGATTTACCTTGTCATATTTTTCTTTTTCCAATGGATTATTACAAGTATTTAAAATATTTAGGTTTTCATAATATCTCATTGATACTTATTTTAAATTTATTTGTGGCAAAAGAACATAATATACATATTTTCAATTCTTTTGAACATTTTAAAACTTATTTTATAAGCCAACATATGAACTATATTGGTGAACACACCATGATCATGTAAAACAATGTATATTCTGCAGTTGTTACCTGTTAATTATTCTATAAATATAAGTTTTGCTATTTGAGAGTATTGATTTTTAAATGCCTTTACTAATATTTCATCTCTTTTTCAATCAGTTTCTGATATGAGTATGAAAATCTTCAACTATGATTTTAGAACTACCTATTCTCCTTTTAATTATTATTTTAAATTATTTTTTATTTTAATTTTTTTTAAAAAAGATACTTAGATTACATAAATGTTACATAAAAAATGTAGGGGATTCCCATATACCCCACTCCCTCCCCCTCCCACATTTTCCCACATTAACAATATCCTTCATTAGTGTGGTACATTTATTACAATTGATGAACACATATTGGAGCATTGCCAGTAAGAAAAAAGACACAATGAAATGAACCTCAGAAAAGGCACTGTGGGAACCATTAAAATCAAAGCTCTTCAGCAGCTCTTCAGCTACCTGTTAATATGCTGCCTTCCAAGCTGTTCATGCCCACCTGAATGCTTTTATCTGTCCAGCCACCAAGGTTTTCTTCTAAGGTGAATCACCCTTTGTTAGAAATCTTGGAGCTCTTGCTAATAAAGTAGTGTCTCAGCAAAAAAACATAAATAAATAAATTATAGTTTAAATTATACTTTAAAATCTCTCTCACACATTTTTGTAGGTTATGGCAAGATTTATAATGGCCTGTATCTGTCGTTGCAATGTCATTCAGGACAATTCTCAAGTCCCAAAAACGCCCTTGTATTACACTTGTTTTTCCCTCTCCCTGCCCTCAGAACCTCCGGTGGCCACTGCCTCCACATCATGATATAATTTCTTCCATTGCTAGAATCACAATAACTCTATAGCAGAATACCAGTAAGTCTAATTTAGTCTATAGTTCATTTCCCAATTCTGAGGATTCTGGGCTGGTGATGTCCACTCCGCCTCTAATTAAAGGGGGCTGTGATTCTTTAGGGCCAATGTATGGGACTGTCTTCCTTGCAGCTGTACACTCTCCCAGTTCCTTAGTATGTTGGTTTTTCATCACCTCCTTGTTAGTTGTCCTGGGTGAGACCAATGAGCTGGAGAGTAGGTGTTGCACCTCCATTGAGATTCGGGGGCAGCTGACACATGGGCAGCCCAAAGATTTAAGTCTCTTGGACATACACCTACCCAACTCTAGTACTAATTATAGGTTCAAATAGAAGAACAGAAGAGTCATGTGTAGGGAAACCATAACCTAGTCCAACTATGTCACCCTGGGTAGTATAAATTCCAAAGTAGGGCCCAAAGGCAAGGCACAAAACTTCTGAGCTATCTGGCCTGAGTATAGTGTCTGGATGTCTCCAGAGCCCACAAGAGCCCCACTATTTGGGGTAATATCTACTTTGGGAGTCAATGAGATCCTGCTGAGTTGTGCATAAGCATAACCTCTGGAATGAACTCCTGACTCACTTTGAAATCTCTTAGGCAGATAAACTCATTTATCTTTACCTTTTCCCCCTTTTGGTCAAGGTCTATTTCCAGTTGCATTGCTAGTTGGTGCTTGGTAGTAGTCCCTCGATGCCAGAGAGGCTCATCCCGGGGGGGGTCATGTCCCACACTGGGGGATGGTAATGTATTTATATGCTGAGTTCAACTTAAAGAAAAGCAACATTTGAGCAACAAGGAGGCTCCCAGGAGACAACTCTTAGGCACCCTATAATACTAGGCTAAGTGTCCATTTCAAGAGTAAAGGTTCATAAGAAGCAATATATCACTAACACACGGGATAACATGGATGAATATTGAGGACCTTATGTTGAGTGAAGCAAGCCAGGCATTGAAGGACAAATATTACATGACCTCTCTGATATGAATTAAGCAAATCTAGCTAACTCAGAGAGCTAGAGACTGGAAGATAGGTTTACAGGAAATAGAAAGGGAAAAGAAGGTTGTGAGCCAATGCCCATTCAGGCGAAAACTGATAAGGTGGAAGTGAGTAGTTGGGCAGTGAAGGGATATGACAGGGGTGTAGGGATACTATTGGGTTGGGCAGTGCAAGCTTGATGGGGGTAGGGTGGAGAGGATGGGTTGGACAGTCCATTCAACTTGGCGTAGGACTAGGGGAGGGAGCAGGTGAACACTGGGAATTGGTGGGTAAATGGGTGAAACTACAAGGATGAGAAAACCCTTTTGGCAATGTGACAAGGAAGGTTTACTGGCTTAGGGTGCTGGATGGAGAGGCATTTGGGACAGGGATATCTGGGGCAGTCTTCAAGAGAATGTGCAAGTGATCATTTTGTCATAGTGGGAAGGAGTTGGACTCCCATGCTGGGGAGGCCCAATATGTTCTCAAACAGAGGGGACAGTGTCCATCAAGAGCATGGGCAGTTCCTAATAGGAGAGGATAGACTAATGTGTCAAGCCATCAGCATTGTAGCAAATATCTACGAACTTTGTCTCCCAAGGAGTGATGTCTGGTGGTCACCATGGACCCCGAGGGAAGGGGAAGGGAAGAATAGAGTAGAGGGAAGAGGAGATATTTAGGGGACCATGGAAGTGTTCTGCATGATCTTACAATGATGGATACAGACCATGTTAAATTTCATCAAAAATTTATAAAAGTGTGTGGTCTAAAATGTAAACCATAATGTAAACCATTGACCATGGTTAGTAGATATGTTTCAATATTTGTATATCAGCTGTAACAAATGTACAATCCACATGTAAAATGGTTATTAATAGGGAAGGGGGAAAAGGGGGAGGATGTTTGGTATATAGGAGTCCCCTATATTTTGTATGTACCTTTAATGTGACCTAAAATCTCTTTGTAGACCTACCCCCGCCCAAAAAAGTAAGACATTGGGGAAGAAATGGAAGAAAATGCCACTGTACATACAGGACAATAGATATTATGGTGATGAAAGGCAAACTGTCAAAAAAATTTTTTAATAGTTTTCATTTCTTAATACCCCATTTTTTTACTTTATTTTAGTTTTTTAAATTATTATGTATTTTATTTCTTATGTTTAAACCTATCATCATTATTTCATTTTCCTATTAATTGAATTTGGCAACATTCTTGGCTTTGTTTTTGAAGAACTTTTGGATTGCAGAAGGGTTACAACTATGGCAGGGGAGGATCAATGGTGTGGGGTGTCAATTATATCATTGATGTGGAGACAGTGGCCAGTGGAGGTGCTGAAGCCAGGGAGAGGGAAAAAGTGGTGTAATATGGGGGCATTTTCAGGATTTGGAATTGACCTGGATGACATTGTGGTGACAGATACAGGCCATTATATATCCTGCCATAGCCTACAGAATTGAGTGGGAGAGAGTGTAAACTACAATGTAAACTATAGTCCATACTTAGTGGCAATGCTCCAAAATGTGTTCATCAATTGCAATGAATGTACCATACTAATGAAATAAGTCATTATTGTGGGAAAAGTGGAAGGTCTGGGGAGTGGGGCATATGGGAATCCCTTATATTTTTTTATGTAACAATTTATGTAATTTAAGTATCTTTTTAAAATAAAAAATATATATTAAAAATAAAAAAAGAGTAAAGGTTCATAAGCACAGCCATCAATCTCAAGGGTCCATCAATTGACCATCCTCCTTCACCAGTCATTGTCTCTGTACTCAGGGGATTCTTGGTGAAAATGTGGCAGAGCTCCCAAGGATGGGAATTTGATATTCCTTCAGTTATTGTGTGAAACTCCACCCACTGTGACAATGACCCGTGAACAATTGAAGACATTTATACACCTTATATGTATGCCCAGGTGAGCTTCCACCCCTGTATCCCCCATCACTGACACCCTGCACCAACGATCCTCCCTGCCACAGTTGTAACCCTTCTGTGATCCAAAACTTCTTAAAAAGTGAAGCCAATAAAATAGCCAAATTAAATTAATAAGAAAATGGAATAATGATAATTTTTAAATAAGAAATAAAATACAAAAATTTAAATTTGGGACAATAGAAGCTAATGAAAAAATATTAAAAAAATTTTTTTTGACATATTGCCCTTCATCACTGTAAGATCTGTTGTCCTATACGTACAGTGACATTTTCTTCATTTAGTCCCTCAGTGTCTTACTTTTCTCATTTTGTCTTCAAAAAAGTTTTACGTTACAGAAAAGTCACAGACCAAATTCAGGGGACTCCCATATACCCATCAACCTCCCTCTTTTCCCCCTTCCCATATTAATAACATTTTATATGTGGATGGTACGTTTGTTACAACTGATGTACAAATATTGAAACATAACTACCAACCATGGTCAATGGTTTACATTTTAGACCATACACCTTTACAAATTTTGATGTAATTTAACATGGCCTATATCCATCATAGCAAGATCATGTAGGACACTTCCATAGCCCCCAAAATGCCCCCTGTTCCATCTATTCTATTCCTCCCTCCCTCTCCCCTAGGGACCCAAGGCAACCACCAGGCTTCACTCCTTGGAGGAAAAGATTCATAGTTACTTGCAAAGCAGTAGGGCTTGACGCACTGGTCTGTCCTCCCCTGTTAGGCATGGCCTATGTTCTTGAGAGACTCTCGCCCATCTATTTGAGAATATAGCGGGCCTCCCCAGGATGGGAGTCTACCACCTTGCCACTCATTATGTGTTTCTCCACCAAATGATATAACACACTATGGCAAAATAAACACTCACACACTCCCTAGAACCTGCCCCAGGTGCACCCTGTCCCGAATGCCCCCAACGTCTTAACACCCTAAACCAGCAACCCTCATTTGCCACATTGGCAACAGAGCATTCCCAACAGTGTAGTTTCAACCATGTACCCGCCAATCCCCAGTGTTCACCTACTCCCTCCCCCAACACTCCCCCCAGTTCCATGGACAGTCCGACCCACCCTCTCCACCCCACCTCACTGACAAACCAGTACCACCCAACCAAACAATACCATCAAACCACTGTCATTCCCCTCCACTGTACAACTATACACTTCCACCTTATGATAGATTTTGCCCATAAGGGTGTTGACACATAATCTTCTTCTCCCTTTCTATTTCCTGTAAGCCTTTCTTCCAGATGCTAGCTCTTTGAGTCTGCTCAATTTGTTTAATTCATATCAGTGAGGTCATGTAATATATATCCTTCAGCGCCTGGCTTGCTTCACTCAAAATAAGGTCCTCAAGAGTCAACCATGTTATCCCGTGTGTTAATACTGTATTTCTTCTTATAGCTGAGTAATATTCCATTGTATGTATATACTACAACTTGTTTATCCTTTCATTTGTTGAAGGGCATTTGGGTTGATTCCAACTTTTGGCAATAGTGAATAATGCCACTATGAACATTGGCATGCATATATCTGTTCATGTCCTTGCTTTCAGTTCTTCAGCAGAATTGCTGGATCATATGGCAGTTCTATAGTTAGTTTTATGAGGAACTGCCAAACTGTCCTCCACAATGGTTGCATCATTCTACATTCCCACCAGCAGTGGATGAGGGTTCCAGTTGCTCCACATCCTCTCTAGTGCTTGTAGTTCTTTGTTTTTTAATAGCCACCAGTCTAATGGTGGCTAATATTATCTTACAATATCTCATTGTAGTTTTGATTTGCATTTCCCTAATACCTAGTGATGTTGAGCATTTTTTCATGTGCTTTCAGTCATTTGTATTCCTTCTTTGGAGAAGTGTCTATTCAAATCCCATGCCCATTTTTAAAATGGGTTGTTTGTCTTTTTATTTTGAAGGTGTAGGATTTCTTTATATATGTAGGATATTAGGTCCCTATCAGATATATGATTACCAAATATTTTCTCTCATTGAGTAGGTTGTCTTTTCACTTTCTTGACAAACTCCTTTTAGGTGCAAAAGTTTTTAATTTTGAAGTGGTCCCATTTATCTATTTTTTCTTTCACTGCTTGTGCTTTTGGTGTGAAGTTCATGAAACCATTTCTGATTATAAGATCTTATAGATGCCTCCCTACATTATCTTCTTAGGTCTTCATTGTCTTGGCTCCTATATTTAGATCTTTGATCCACCTTGAGTTAATTTTTGTATAAGGTGTGAGATGGTGTTCCTCTTTCATTCTTTTCAATATGGATATCCAGTTCTGCAAGCACCGTTTGTTGAAGAGGCCATTCTTTCCCAGTTGAATAGGCTTGGTGGCCTTGTCAAAGATCCATTGATTGTATACACAAGGGTCTATATCAGATCTCTCAATTCTGTTCCATTGGTCAGTCAGTATCTATCCTTGTGCCAAAAGCATGCAATTTTGACTACTGTATCATTGTAGCATGTATTAAAATCAGGTAGTGTGATTCTTCAGATTTCATTTTTTTCTTTCAATATATCTTTGACTATTCAGGGTCTCTTGCCCTTCCAGATAAATTTCATAGTTTTTCCAATTCAGTAAAAAATGCTGTGGTCATTTTTATTAGGATTGCACTAAATCTATAGATCAATTTGGGTAGAATAGACATCTTAATGATGTTTAGTCTTCCTATCCATGAATATGGAATAGTCTTCCAATTATTAAAGATTTCTTTGATTTCCTTTAAGAGTGTTTTATAGTTTTCTGTGTATAAGCCATTTACATCTTTAGTTAAATTTATTCCTGGGTATTTGATTCTTTTAGTTGCTATTGTAAATGGGAATTTTTCCTTGATTTCCTCCACAGATTGCTCATTATTAGTGTACAGAAATGCTACTGATTTTTGCACATTGATCTTATTACCTGCAACTTCACTGAACTCATTTATAAGCTCTAGAAGCTTTGTTGTAGATTTCTCAGGGCTTTATATGTATAGTATCATGTTGTCTGCAAATAGTGAAATTTTTACTTCTTCCTTTCCAATTTGGATGACTTTTATATCTTTTTCTTCTCTAAGTGCTCAAGCAAGTACTTCTAACACAATGTTAAATAGGAGTGGTGAAAGTGGGCATCCTTGCCTTGTTCCCAATATTAGAGAATTTCTCCATTTTTGATTTTTGGATTTCTCCATTGAATATGATGTTATGTGGGTTTTTCATACTTACTGTCTATCATGTTGAGGAAGATTCTTTCTATTCCTATATTCTGTAGTGTTTTTATCAGGAAAGGGTGTTGTATTTTGTCCATGGTTATCCTGCATCTATAGAGATGATCATTTGATTTTTTTAAATTTTGATCTGTTTATGTGGTATATTATATTGATTGATTTTCCTATGTTGAACCATGCTTGCATACCCGGGATGAAACCCATTTGGTCATGGTGTATCATTCATTTTATGTGTTGCTGAACACAATTAGCAAGTATTGTGTTGAGGATTTTAGTATCTAAATTCATTAGAGAGATTGTTCTATGGTTTTATTTTTTTGTGGCATCTTTGTTTGGCTTTGGTATTAGGGTGATATTGGCATCATAGAATGATTTAGACAATTTTCCCTCCACTTCTATTATTTGGAAGAGTTTAAGTGGATTGGTGTCAGTTCTTTCTGGAATGTTTGGTAGAATTTACCTATGAAGACATCTGGTCCTGGGCTCTTCTTAGTTGGGAGGTTTTTGATGATTGATTCTATCTCGTTACTTGTGATTGGTCTGTTGAGTTGATCAATTTCTTCTTTCATCAATGTAGGCTGCTTGTGTTCTCCTAGGAATTTGTCCATTTCCACTAAATTATCCATCTTCTTGGCATACAATTTTTCAAAGTATCCTCTTATGATACTCTTTATTTCTGTGAGGTCAGTGGTGATATCCCCTTCCTCGTTTATTATTTTATGTATTTGTATCTTCTTGCTTGTTTTCTTTCTTAGCCTAGCTAACAGTTTGTCAATTTTATTGATCTTCTCGAAAAACCAGGTTTTGGTTTTGTTTATTTTTTCTAGTGCTTTCTTATTTTCAAATTTATTTAGTTCTGCTCCAATCTTTGTTATTTCCTTCTTTCTAATTCCTTTGGGGTTAGTTTGTTGTTCTTTTTCTAATTCCTACATGTGTGCAGTTAGATCTTTGATTTTAGCTATTTCTTCCTTTTTAATATAAGCATTTATGGCTATGAATTTTCCTCTCAGTTCAGCTTTTGCTGTATCCCATACATTTTGATACATCATGTTGTCATTTTAATTCGTTTCAAGGTAGTTACTGATTTCTTTTGCGATTCCTCCTTGGTCCACTGTTTGTTCAAGAGTGTGTTGTTCAACTTCCACATCTTTGTGCCTAATCTCGTTCTCTGGCCGTTACTGATTTCCAGCTTCATTCTATTGTGGTCAGAGAAATTACTTTGTAGAATTTCAATCTTTCTGGATTTATTGAGAGTTGTTTTGTGGCCTAGCATGTGATCTATACTGGAGAATGATCATGTGCACTTGAGAAGAAAGTATATCCTGCTGTATCTGGGTGTAATGTTCTCTATCTGTCTATTAGGTCCAGGTCCTCTAATGTATTATTCAAAATCTTTCTTTCGTTATTGATTCTCTGTCAAAATGTTCTGTCTAATGGTGATAATGGTGTATTAAAGTTCCCACTATAATTTTAGAGGCATTTAATTCTCCACTTAGTTTTTCAAGTGTTTGCCTCATGAATTTTGAGGCGCCCTGGTTAGGTGTATAAATGATTATATTGTTCTTTCTCCTTGATAGAGTTACCCCTTTTATTACTATATGGTGTCTGTCTTTTTTTCTTACACTGGTTTTACATTTAAAGTCTATTTTGTCTGATATTAGTATAGCTACTCCCTCCCTTTTTAGGTTATTGATTCCTTGTAAAATTGTTTTCCAACCATTCACTTTCAGCCTCCTTGCATACCTGGGTGTAAGGTGGGTTCCTGGTAGACAGCTTATAGATGGGTCATATTTACTTATCCATTCTGCCAATCTGTGTCTCTTGAATGGTGAGTTTAATCCATTAACATTCAGTGTTATTATTGTCAAGTAATTACTTACATTAGCCATATTTTCTTTTCATTTTTGTATGCCATATGCTGTTTTTATTTCTCTTCTTAATTTTTTAGTTGTTCTTACATTCTTCTCCAACTCTTTCTCTCCTGTTTTTTCCTTTCGACCAACAGAACATCTCTGATTAGTTGTTCTATGTTCTGCATCTCCTCCTGTTTTTTAGTTGGTTCATTTGACTGGGCCATATCTTCCTATTTCTTAGTATGGGTTGTAATTTTTTGTTGGTATCTAGGCATTGGTTTATCTTGATGGGTTTGTTCAGTTAATTAGCTTCTTTTTCTAATCTATGGTTTTATTTTGTTGTTTTTGTGTGTGTGGTCAGGTTTCACTTTGATGCTTCATTCCTCTCATTCTATTTCCTTGTTGTCTATGTTCCGGTTTTCCCTTGGGCCTTTTATCTCTTTGTCCAGGTTCCTCTAGATTGATGCCTGACACCTCCTGCTTTGTGGGTTCCCAAAACAGCTCATTGAGCAAGGATTTTGCCCCTTCTCAGCCACTTTTTGTGAGAGAGTTCAGGAGTGCCCACCTAAGTCAATGCTATCTTGCTGGAACTCTCTCCTTTTAATAAGATCAATTTTGGTTCAAATATTTTGAGTATGTGTTTTAGGCACCTGCACATTTATAATATTTGTGTCTTCCTGATGAATTAATAGTTTTTCGTTATAAATGCTCCTCTTTAGTTCTTATGCTATTCTTTGTCTTTAAGGTTTTTAAGTTCTGATGTTAATAGACCTATTTCAGCATTGCATCTTTATAATGTACAACTCTTTAGACAGCATATATTTGGTTCTTACTTTTTTATCCATTCTGATTACTTTTTGCCATTCAGCTCAAGTGTTTATTAACATTTACTGTAACTCTTAATATGATTGGATTTTGATCTATATGTTGTTATTTATTTTCTTTTTGTCCCCTCTGTTTTTATTTACAGGAAATTTACCAATTTCCTGGATTTTAAAATATTTTTAGAATTGCTTGTATTTGTTTGATTACTATTTAGAATCCCATTTCAGTATATCACCTTTTTGGCTATACTTCATTCCATTTTTAGTAGTTATCTCATGATTATGATATACATGCTTTATTTTTCACAGTCAACTCATAGTTAATATTGTATCATTTCACATAAAATTTGGAAAACTTGTAATATCTAGGTCTTACTGCTTCCTCTCCCCAAAGTTGTTTACCCTCTTGTTGGCATAAGTATTACACCTACACATAAAATTAACACCACAAGTCAATGTTATGATAATTTGTATTTGAAAGAGTCCTATTCATTTTAAAGGCCTTTAGAGGAAAATATTACTTTATATTTATCCATGTATTTGACTTTTATTACTTCTTCCAGAAGATCTATGTTCCCATCTGAAATCATTTTTCTTTTTCCTGAAGAACCTTTGGCATCTATAAGTTTTTTTATTAGGTTATTGTTGTTGCTGCTGCTGCCGCTGCTGTTGCTTTTTGGTTAGGCTTATTTTAACTAAGACATGCCGCTATTTCACCTTCATTCTTAAAGGAAAATTTCAGTGGATAGAAACTCTTGTGTAGATAGTTTTTCTTTTTTTTCTTTTTAACTTTTAGTAATTTGGGACCTGGCTGTACTAACATTCTGGCATTTTTGACCAGAAGTCTGTGATTATCCAAATATTACTTTTTCTGCAAGTAATGTTCCATTTTTCTCTGGCTGCGTTCAAGACTTTTTCTTTATATTTAGTTTTCATAAGTTTGATTATTATTATTTTAGGCATTAAAATATATAATCTATTGGATTCAATGAGCTTCTTAAAGTTTTGTATG